>BLBF01000095.1:2996876-3022963 GCA_015471245.1 Laticauda colubrina | reverse complement strand
TCTTGCTTCCAAGCAGTAATCAGGGATCATCAAAGCCAGAGAGAGAGAGAGCAAGCTGTAGCCTTGCTACTTTTATATGGTTTTCATAACCACACCCACAATTGCTAATTTACATTTAAAGCTGCATACACTAACTATGATTCATAGTTTAGTATTTCACCTAAAACAGTTAGGGTGAACAATGTTATCCCTAACAAAAATGATAGATGAAATAAATTTAAAAGATATATGGAGAGAAAGAAATGTTAAAACCAAACAATACACTTTTTTACTCAAATAGACATGTAACATGGACCAGAATAGATATGATTTGGACTTCAACAGAATTAATACCTAATATTCGAGAAACAAATATAGAAACAAGTACTTGGGCAGACCACAATCCAATGACAATTAAATGGAAAGGACAAAAAAGAAGATCGAGATGGACGTTAAATAATACTATTCTAAAGAAGAAGGATTTTATACGGCGGATGGAGAAAGAATTGGTTTTTTTCTTCAGAGAAAATAAAAAAGAAGATACTTCAATCCAGAACGTATGGGACACAATGAAGGCATATGCTAGAGGCTTCATAATAGACTACACAAGGAAAAGGAACATTAAGAAAAGGCAAGCCACGGAAGCTTTAGAAGATTAGTATAAAAGACTCAAAAAACAACTACAGAAAACGCCACAGAAAAAAGACATTAAGCTAAAACTGGATACAATTAAACATAAAATGAGTTTAATAGAGAAAGAAGAATTAGCACAGAAAATTAGAAGTGCTAAACAGAATTATTTTGAGGATGCAAACAAACCAGGTAGATGGTTAGCATACAAATTGAGAAAGGAAAAAGAATCAAAGAAAATACCGCAGTTAATCGATGATCAAGGTCAAGTTTGCCACGGCAATAAAGAGAAGAAGGAAATCATTCGAGACTTTTATGGGAAATTATATGAGCAAGAGAATATTGAGGATGAAAGAGTTAAACAGTATTTACAGAATGCTAATCTACCTAAGATACCTAAAGAGATTGAAAAAAATGTTAGAAAGCAATATAACCATGATGGAGTTAACCGAAGCACTTAAGAAACAAAATAATGGGAAGGCACCAGGCCCAGATGGACTTCCAGAAGAATTCTATAAAACATTACAAGAATCACTGAACCTTCCATTGCTAGAAGTTATGAATGAAGTTATGTGTCAGACGGTGCTCCATTCAAAATCCAAGAAAGAAATACTTAGACTCTTTAAGTTAGAGAAAAGTTATCTTTTACTGAAAGTGAAGTGGTAGCAACCAGAGAATTCTGAATCTGAGAAATTAGGCACGTAATTCACATATACAAAGTGATGGAAGTGTTCCCACCCCCAATAGTTCAGATGAAACTTCCAATTAGAAATTGTGAATATGATCATGTGGGCATCTTCAGGTGATGATGAGGCCTCTGTCCGTTGACCTTGGCATACTTTGATAATGGGTTGCAGTTGCGCAGAGAAAAGAAAGCTAAGCAAGAAATAGAAACCTAACTCTATTGTATGTTCCCCCCCTCATTTACACAACAGAAAAATGTAACACCTCCAGCTCACTTCCCAGACTTATCCCTTCCTTCCCTACCCCCGTTTCTAATGACAGCCGAAAGATGCAAAGCAATAGTAGAAGATCTTGAAGGCTGACATTATGCTAAAGAAGAAGATACCTAAAATATGGTCAGAAGCCTATATTATACTTATTCCAAAAGAAGAGACTGATTCATTACAGATTAAGAATTATAGACCCATTTCTTTATTAAATGCAGATTATAAAATCTTCACTTCAATATTGGCAGAGAGACTCAAAAAATATTTAAATAATTTTATTCATTCTGACCAAAATGGATTTCTGCCAAAGAGACAAATTAAAGATAATATGAGAGTAATATTGGACACTTTTGAATATTCTGAGGCTCACCCCGAAAACAAATGGGTTTGATATTTTTAAATGCACAAAGGGCATTTGATAATGTGAACTGGAGATTCATGTTATTATTATTGGAACAGATGGCCTTTGCCAGAAAATTTATTCAAGCAATACAAGCCATATATTATAAGCAAACGGCAAAGGTAATGATAGAGGGAGAATTAACAGACTATATCAATATAAGAAAAGTACAAGACAAGGTTGCCCATTATCATCTTTGCTATTCATATTAACTCTGGAAGTGTTAAATAGAAACATTAGAGACAAAAAGAGTAAAAAAGGATTTAAAATTAAAAAGGAAGAATTTAAATTGCAAGCTTTTGCGGATGACCTGGCCTTTATTTTAGAAGACCCTCTAGAAACAGCACCAAACCTATTGGAAAAGATAGAGGCTTATGGCAAGGTGGCCGGCCTGAAAAAAACAAAGATAAGACAAAGATTTTGACAAAGAATATGCTACTAAGACAAAAAGAAGAATTGGCAGATGTATTCAAAATTCAAGTCATGAATAAGGTTAAGTATTTGGGGATACATTTGACAGCAAGATGTAGTACACTAAAAGAGAACAACTAAATTAAACTTAAACAACAGATAGCACTAGATTTGATGAAATGGGAAAACATACAATTGTCACTAATCGGGAGAATTTCAACAATCAAAATGAATATTTTACCCAGAATTCTATATTTGTTTCAAACAATACCAATTATACTTGGAAAGGCCTACTTTGAAGATTTAAACAAAATTGTGTTGAAATATATATGGCAAGGTAAGAAAGCGAGAATAAAGTTAAAATTCTTGCAAGATGCTGGAATTAGAGGAGGATTTGGTCTGCCTACAGCCCCTGTCACACAGCACCAACGGATGGAAAGAGGATGTAAAATGGAGAGAAACACTTGCCATCCATTGGTTAACGCGATGCATCCGTTCTGTACTCACTGCATCCGTTTTTCATACTCTCTATCCGTCCAGCATGCGTCTATTGATATTTCATCCGCTCAAAAAGTTTTGAGCTGCACAAAACTTTTTGAGCAGAAAATGTATCCAACGCGTCCGTTATACATCTGCTACGCATTCGGAGAACATCCGTTATACGTCCATAGTTATCTGTTATGCGTCCGCTATATCCGCTAGGCATCCACTGCGCATCCATGCAACTCGCATCCACTCCAGCAGAAAACGGACACAGGGAGCAAGCGAAACGGACACGGAACGGACACGCAGCATTAGTAGCACGGACGTAGAAAGGATGAAAGTGGATGCAGCTCGCATACAAAGCATGTATCTCGGATATTTAGGATGTCTGCAGGATGCCTAGAGGATGCAAAAGGACACCTAGTGGAAATCACCTGGATCTCACTTTCAGTCCAGCAGCCCTGCTGTGCAGACCTCTCCAGCCTTCATCTGGCTTTTGCTCTTCCACAGCATCCAGCCATCTCCACCATGGATCATCACACACTCCTTTTGGTAGCCGCCATCGTTCTACAACAGTGCGAAGCCATCTACAGGCTGTTTCACTTGTTCTATGTGAAGAAAAGGAGGCGTCCAAGAAGCATCTGGGTCCGAAGATGGATTGCAAGAAGAGCCGAGTACGGACTGTATAACAAGCTGATGGTGGAGCTGAGGAACGAAAACCCTCGTGCATTCCAGAACTTCATGAGGATGCCACCAGCCATGTTTGATGAAGTTGTGGAGCGGCTGAGACCCAGGTTGACCAAGGCAAACACCAACTTCCAGCCCAGCCTGGACCCTGGGCTGAAGGTGACTCTGCACCACCTGGCCTCCGGGACCACGTACAGGAGCATGCAGTACAGCTGGAGGGTGTCACACAACACTATCAGCATTGTGGTCATATAAGTGGTGCAGGCCATCATCAAAGAATATCTGGAGGAGCTCCTCCAGTGCTCCTCCACTGAAGAAGGTTGGAAGAAAGTTGCAGAACAGTGGTATCAGAAGTGGAATTTCCCCCACACCATTGGAGCCATAGATGGAAAGCACGTGGCCCGCAAAGCTCCAGCCAAATCAGGGTCCACTTATCACAACTACAAGGGCTTCTTCAGCATCATCCTCTTCGCCATGGTCGATGCTGACTAAAAGTTCATGTACATCGATGCTTCAGGCTACAGCTCATCTTCAGATGCCCAGGTATACAATGCCAGTCACCTCAAGGAGGGGCTGGAAGGCAACCTCATTGTGGGCTTCCCAGATCCAGACCCCCTGCCCAACGACACGCAAAATGTGCCCTACTTCATCGTGGGGGATGACACCTTCTCCCTCAGAACCTACCTCATGAAGAGGATCTTCAACTACAGGCTGTCCAGGGCAAGGCGGGTGGTGGAGAACGCCTTTGGCATCCTGGCCAACAGGTTCCAGGTACTTCTCACCACCATGCAGCATCACCCAGAGACCGTGAGGAACATCGTGCAAGACTGAGTAGCGGGTGCGCATGAGATTGTGCAGGATGCAGCAAGCTTTCACGATCCTCCTCACGGTCTCTGGGCGATGCTGCATGGTGATGAGAAGTACCTGGAACCTGTTGGCCAGGATGCCAAAGGCGTTCTCCACCACCTGCCTTGCCCTGGAAAGCCTGTAGTTGAAGATCCTCTCTTCACGGGTGAGGTGTCTGGAGGTGTAGGGCTTTATGAGGTAGGTTCTGAGGGAGAAGGCGTCATCCCCCACAATGAAGTAGGACACATATTGCGTGTCGTTGGGCAGGGGTCTGGATCTGGGAAGCCCATGATGAGGTTGCCTTCCAGCCCCTCCTTGAGGTCACTGGCGTTGTATACCTGGGCATCTGAACATGAGCCGTTTCCTGAAGCATCGATGTACATTAACTTGTAGTCAGCATCGACCATGGCAAAGAGGACGATGCTGAAGAAGCCCTTGTAGTTGAAATAAGTGGACCCCGACTTGGATGGTGCTTTGCAGGCCACGTGCTTGCCATCTATGGCTCCAACGGTGTGGGGGAAGTTCCACTTCTGATACCACTGCTCTGCAACTTTCTTCCATCCTTCTTCAGTGGAGGGGCACTGGAGGAGCTCCTCCAGGTATTCTTCAATGATGGCCTGCACCATTTCTCTGGCCATAATGCTGATGGTGTTGTGTGGCACCCTCCAGCCGTACTGCATGCTCCTGTAGGTGGTCCCTGAGGCCAGGTGGCGCAGAGTGAGTGCCACCTTGAGCCCAGGGTACAGGCTGGGCCGGAAGTTGGTGTTTGCCTTGGTCAACCTGGGTGTCAGCCGCTGCACAACTTCATCAAACATGGCTGGAGGCATCCTCATGAAGTTCTGGAATGCCCGAGTGTCTTTGTTCCTGAGCTCCACCATCAGCTTGTTGTACAGTCTGTACTCTGCTCTTCTGGCGATCCATCTTTGGACCCAGACACTTCTTGGCCACCTCTTTTTCTTCCCGTAGTAGAGTTCACAGAGCCTGTAGATGGCTTCGCACTGTTGCAGAAGGATGGTGGCTGCCAAAAGGACTGTGTTATGATCCACGGTGGACATGACTGGATGCTGTGGAAGAGCAAGAGTCAGATGAAGGCTGCAGAGGTCTGCACAGCTAGGCTGCTGGTCTGAAAGTGAGATGCAGGTGAGTTGCTCCCCCTTTTTATAGGCAGTATAGGTGTCCCTTTGCATCCTCTAGGCATCCTCTAGGCATCCTCTAGACATCCTTAATATCCGAGATAGGTCCCCTCTGCGAATGTTTTTTCCATTTTAAATGCTTTGTTTCCGTGCTGCATCCTTTCTGCATCCGTTCTGCATCCGTTCTGCGTCCGTTCTGCTTCCTCCCTGCGTCCGAGCGGATGCAAGTTGCGCGGATGCGGAATGGATGCCTAGCGGATATAGCGGATGCGGAACGGATGCCTAGCGGATATAGCGGATGCGTAACGGATGCAGAACCGATGCGTAGCGGATGCGTAGCGGATGCAGAACGGACGAATTGGATACATTTTCCACACAAAAGTTTTGAGCAGCTCAAAACTTTCTGAGCAGATGAAACGTCAATAAACGGATGCTGGATGGATAGAGAGGAAGCAAAACAGAGGCAGTGAGTACATCGCGTTAATCAACGGATGGCAAGCTTTTTTGTCTGTTTTACATCCTCTTTGCATCCGTTGGTACAGTGTGACAGGGGCTTTAGATTTGAAGACATTGACATTTTAAAATAAAAAGGAGAGATAAAGGTTAGAAATGGAAAGGAGGGAGACTCTTCATGAATAAATATGTTTGTAGTAAATATATATATATAATATACTTTGATGGATTGGGATTAAGAATAAAAACAAGAAGGAATAATGCTAATGTAATAGTGATGAAAATAAGAATTTATAATGGATTAATTAAGACAGAAATGTTTATTTAAGATGCAAGTAATTAATAGTTAAAATATGAAAATAAATGTTATGTAGAGTCTGATAGATAACAGATAAAACCATATGTTAGGATAATATTTTTAATGAATTATGCACTTTGTTATTCATATATATAAAAGATAATGAGGCAATAATATTATATGTCTCAACTTATTGGCTAAGAGAAAATATACTTGTGTAAAAATGAGATGTTAGAGGGAATGGAACATATAAAAAATAAAATATAAGCAACTGTGTCAAATGTAATATTGGGGTATATAATAGGAGATAATATAAATTAAGATGGAATTTTTAAATGTTTTAAGAATGGTATGAAATTGTAAACATGGTGAGCACAAGAATACATGATTAAGGAAATTAGTAATTGATTAATATACTCTTAATGATTTAAAGATTCTGTTATACATTTGTATAAGGTAATGAGGATATATTGTTACAGATATGATAACAAAACATGGTGATTAAATTAGAGAATGAATAATCATAAATTAAGATGACATTCTGAATAATTAATGAAATGATATGAATAGATTAAATTGTAAACATGTAGAATTTGATTAAAGAAGATAGAAAATTAAAAAAATTAAAGAGGCTGACACAAAGTGTATATGTATATGAGTATATAAAGATAAAGAATGATAATAGATAATGAAGTGATATTGGAAAGTTGTATTTATGATTATGGATATGACTGGTTTAAAATGTAAAACACCTGGAACTACACTGTCCTTGCAAAGATGTATTTAAATAATAAAAATAAAAAAATAAAGGTGGATGAAGTTGATTTATTACTTATTCAACATGAAGAAATTTAAATAGATGACTTAAGGGAAAACAGAGGAGTTCAACTCTGTTTTGCTTTGGCCTTAACATCCAAAGTAAATGGTAATTTAAAAATGACAGGTGAAGTTACAGGTCAGCAAAGTTATGTTATAGCAAATTCTGCTAATTCAAATGCCTTCAGTGTTTATTTTTAATGACCTGAATAACATAATTAATGTGTGCCTTATCAGATGGCCAGATTGGGAGATCTGGCCAACACCCAAGGTGACAGAATGAAATTGCAAATTAATTTGAGTAGTTTGGTTGACTGCTAAGAGGAAAAATAATCTCCTTTAACAGAAAAAAATATAGGGTATTACATTTAAGGAGACAAATATAAGATTGACATATATGCAAGTTGGAGAATCCATACACACTCTCCATCAGAAAGAACTTGTTAAGCTCATTGATATAAACCAGCAGTGTGAGACAGCAGCTAAAAGGGCTAATATAATCGGTAAGTAGCATTAGAAGAAGCATAGTATCAAAGTAGTGGCTTTGCAGTCTGCATCTAAATCATCATGTTAGGCCTACTATATCTGGATTGCAAACTTTCCATAATGACTAGTTGGAAATCTGTGTATCTGTTTACTGCCATTTAATGGTTAGCTGGATTTTAAAAAACATCTACTGGTAGTAGCTGTACATAGCATCATTTATCCAATTTAGAATTAATTTTCATGTCGAAAGCACTACTTTCATGTCCCCAAAGTTCCTGGGACAACCAGTTCAACACCACAAAGGCTTCCATGCAAAGTTAATTTATTGGATTTTATTAGGCATTCTCAAAGTATAACTCACAGTAATGTTGAAATTCATCTAATATCTAATCTTTGCCTCGATAGTTACCTCAATAGTATGAAAAGATGGTTATCTTCATCCCATAGTGTCATAGCAAAGGAAAACTCCAGCATGATGCCCAAATGATGCCCAGGTAAGAATGCCCAAAACCTCGCCCAAGACAACCAGAGATCAAGTCAGTGACCAATCAGGATTACAGATGTGACTATGTGACATGAACTACAATTCCCATGAGGTATTAACTACATTTCCCATGAAGCATTCCCTTAAGGGGGCCGCTCTCATTCCTTAAACTAACTACATACTGTCTAACCAACAGATTAATTCTTTTAATATCTTCATTTTAGTTGAAAAGCATGTTTTTTTTTTAAAGTAAACAGTGATTTGTAAATTATGATTTTTGGCTTACCTTATTTAAACAATGATTCAAACTAGCATTGGCTTAAGGGCCTGTCACATAGGCCGACGGATGCAAAAAGTATGTAAAAAGGACACAGCGGACGAGAAATTTTTCCATCCGTTGTTATCTGCTCTCAAAAGTGCCCCAAATCTGCATAAACAGAGCGGACAACAACGGAAAGGAATGGACGGGGAGAGGATGTAGCCAGGATGTTAAGTGGATGCTCCAAGGAAGCCTAGCGGATAGAAGTGGATGGAAGCGGATGACACATCTGCAGGGCTTCCGGGGGAGCACAGCGAAGTGGACGCACAGCGGAAGGAGCGGATGCAGAGCAGATGCCGAGCGGATGACGCGGATGCATCACGGATGCCTAGCGGATGCCTAGTGGATGCCTAGCAGATGCAAAGCATTCACTGCGCATGCGGGGAGGATGCATTGCATCAGCCCTGTGGATATAAAAGGATGCAGCTCACAAACAGGTCACCATTCAGAGGAAAGACCTGCTGCCAGACATATCTCCAGCCAACAACCATGGGGAAGAAGAGGAAGCCTATGCCATCTTCTGCCAGCCCTGGCAAGAAGCACAGGGCCACCATCCCACCCCCTGGCGTGACTCGGCTTCTGCTGGGGCTTCTGCTGCTTGGGCTGACTCTGCTGGTGCTGGGGCTTCTGCTGGGGCTTACTCTGCTGGCGCTGCTCCTGGTGCTGGAGCTTCTGCTGGTGCTTACTCTGCTGGCGCTGCTCCTGGTGCTGGTGCTTCTGCTGGTGCTTACTCTGTTGGCGCTGCTCCTGGTACTGGTGCTTCTGCTGATGCTAACTCTGCTGGTGCTGCTCCTGGTCCTGCTGGTCCTGCTGGTGCTCCTGGTCCTGCTGGTGCTGCTGGTGCTTACTCTGCTGCTGCTGATTCTGGTCCTGCTAGTGCTGCTGGTCCTTCTGGAGCTGCTTTTGCTGCTGTTGTTGTTGCTGCTGCTGCTGGTTGTGGTGTGGTGGAGCAGCCCCTAGAACCTCGAAGCCCCTCTGATGAGGGCCCAGATGGCCCTACCAGAGGGAGAAAAAGGCATAGGCGAGAACGGGGGAGGAGGCAATACTCCATCTAAGAGGAACATGAGGATGAGGTGCTCGAATGGCTGAGGGAGAATCAGTACCTCTGGCAGAAGGGACACAGGCTCTATTGAGACACAAAGAGGAAGCAGGCAGCTTGGAGAGAGAAGGCGGAGAGCCTGGGCTACACTGCTGATGTCCTCCTGGGGTGGTAGAAGCACATGCACACCTGGTACGAGAAGCTGCACCTCAAGAAGTCTGGCCAGGTCGCGGTCAAGCTCACCGACCGGGAGACCTACGTGATGGCCAAGTGCAGCTTCTTGGAGGGTGAGATCCACCACCAAGGATCAGCCCTTCTGTCTACCCTGTCTCTCAGGCAGCCCAAAGAGAGCCATTCTTCTTCTAGTCAAGAGTCAGCTCCTGTGTCCAGGCAGGTTTCTGTGGAGCGTTCCATGATGGAGACCCCCCCGACAGCTGCACTCCCCGTGGCGGAGCACGTGGAGGAGCCCCTGACGCAGTGAGAGCAAGGAGAGGGCACTTCCACCAGAGACCATCCCATCCCCACCCCCAGCTCCACCTCCACAGAAAGCAGGCAGAAAGCCAGACCAGAGGGACAGAGCCACACTGACTTGCTGGAGATCAGGAACACCATCAAAAGCAGCGTAGATCTCCTCTCTCAGCCGGTACACACTGACATACCATCCTCAAACCGCAAGCTCTTCCTCATCTACGTCAACCAGACCCTCATGGACATCTCCGAATCACAGAACCAGGTGATAAAGGAGAGGATCACTGGTCTTCTGCACAACCCTCCAGGCCCAGCTGAACCTGCTCCCACCCAGTCCAGGTCTGCTTCTCCACCCCAGGTGATGTCACAGCCCTTCTAAGGCTTTCCACAGGCCCTCACCTACCAAGGCTACAGAAACCAGGAGTTCCAGCAGCACAGGCAGCCCTTCCCAGTCCAGGCACAGGTTCATTGTATGCGACTGATGCCATCGATGCCACCGATGCCACCCATGCCACCCATGCCACAGATGCCACCCATGCCACAGATGCCACCCTTGCCACAGATGCCAGCCACGCCTCACCTCGCCCACCTACAGACCAGACAGCCCCACTACACTCATTCTTCCTCCACCCCACAGCCAAGCCCAGCCTCAGAACATCTGTCATCGGTCTTGGGACTGACACCCCATGTCATGGAGGAAGAGGCTCTCAACATCACGGGACTGAGCCAGCTCTCTGAGAGCTTCCTCCACACACCATCCCCTGTTGTCCTCTCGGGGCCAGGCACCCCAATGGTGCCTCAGACCAGCACTCCAGTGGCAGCCACCTCCACAGCACCTGGACCCTTCACCCCTGAGATGATGGGCATGCCTCAGAGTGACTGAGAAGAGTGCCAAAGACTGGGTTGCTACCTGTTGACTTTATCTTTGCTTGGGACACTTTTCTTGGGTCATTTTGCTTTTACAGTTTGTTATTAATAAAGTTTATTTTTGCTTCACACACTTGGTTCATTTATTTTAGTAAATAAAGTCTTGGTGGAAACTTTTAGAAATGGTTTAAGCCTTTGCATGCTTGTGGGATGGGTAAGGATAGCAGTGGGATGGGCAGGGATACCTGTGGGATGGGTAATAGCTGTGGGATGGGTTAGGATAGCAGTGGAATGGGTAGGGATACCTGTGGTATGGGTAATAGCTGTGGGATGGGTTAGGATAGCAGTGGGATGGGCAGGAATACCTGTGGAATGGGTAATAGCTGTGGGATAGATAAACCTCCAGTGCAAGCATAGTGGGACTGTATGGTCCACCCTCCCAGCTGCCACACCTCTGGCCCTTTATTATCAATAACAATTTAATCTCTCATCATCACATTTCAACATAAACACAACTCTTTATTAAATGCCCTGTTCATTGTAGGGCCACTCAACTTACATGGCACAATCTCATCAGTGTGATAAGACAGGCTGAAGGAAGCATCAATTAAGCATCTACCATCCTGTCTTGCCACTCCGCAACTCCAGCTGGGAAGTTGCACCAGTGTTTCAGGAGGTTGCGCTGCTTCTTCCCTTTACGTGAAGCTCTGTTGGGGCCTGGCACATCTATCAGGTTTACTCCGTGCCTCCATTCATCAGGCTCCATGTCCCCATTCCCTTGTTGGTGGTCCACAAGCCTGTTCTGCAATACTGGGTAGTGGGTGCGCATGAGATTGTGCAGGATGCAGCAAGCTTCCACGATCCTGCTCACGGTCTCTGGGCGATGCTGCATGGTGGTGAGAAGTACCTGGAATCTGTTGGCCAGGATGTCAAAGATGTTCTCCACCACCTGCCTTGCCCTGGACAGCCTGTAGTTGAAGATCTTCTCTTCACGGGTGAGGCATCTGGAAGTGTAGGGCTTCATGAGTTAGGTTCTGAGGGAGAAGGCATCATCCCCCATGATGAAGTAGGGCAGATCTTGCGTATCGTTGGGCAGGGGGCCTGGATCTGGGAAGCCCATGATGAGGTTGCATTCCAGCCCCCCCTTGAGGTGACTGGCGTAGTATACCTGGGCATCTGAAGATGAGCCTTTGCCTGAAGCATCGATATACATGAACTTTTCGTCAGCATCGACCATGGTGAAGTGGATGATGCTGAAGAAGCCCTTGTAGTTGTGATAAGTGGACCCTGAGTTGGCTGAAGCTTTGCAGGCCACGTGTTTCCTATCTATGGCTTCAAAGATGTGGGGGAAGTTCCACTTCTGATACCACTGCTCTGCAACTTTCTTCCAGCCTTCTTCATTGGAGGGGCACTGGAGGAGCTCCTTCAGGTATTCTTCGATGATGGCCTGCACCACTTCTCTGACCACAATGCTGATGGTGTTGTGTGGCACCCTCCAGCCGTACTGCATGCTCCTGTACATGGTCCTGGAGGCCAGGTGGTGCAGAATCAGAGCCACCTTCAGCGCAGGGTCCAGGCTGGGCCGGAAGTTGGTGTTTGCCTTGGTCAACCAGGGTCTCAGCCGCTCCACAACTTCGTCAAACATGGCTGGCGGCATCCTCATAAAGTTCTGGAATGCACGAGGGTCCTTGTTCCTCAGCTCCACCATCAGCTTGTTATATAGTCCGTACTCGGCTCTTCTCGTGATCCATCTTCGGACCCAGACACTTCTTGGATGCCTCCTTTTCTTCACGTAGAACAGGTGAAATAGCCTGTAGATGGCTTCACACTGTTGTAGAACGATGGCGGCTACCAAAAGGAGTGTGTGACGATCCATGGTGGAGATGACTGGATGCTGTGGAAGAGCAAGAGCAAGGCTGAAGAGGTCTGCACCGCGGAGCTGCTGGACAAAGTGAGATCCAGGTGATTTCTCCCTCTTTTTATAGGAAATATAGGTTTTCCGCTAGGTGTCCTTTTGCATCCTCTAGGCATCCTGCAGACATCCTAAATATCTGAGATATGTCCCCTATATGAACGTTTTTTCTGTTTTCATGCTTTGTATGCGAGCTGCATCCGCTTTCATCCTTTCTATGTCCGTGCTACTAACATTGCGTGTCCGTTCTGCGTCCGTTTCGCTTCCTCCCTGTGTCCATTTTCCGCTGGAGCGGATGCGAGTTGCATGGATGCGCAGCGGATGCCTAGCAGATATAGCAGATACATAACAGATGACAATGGACGTATAACGGATGTTCCCCGTATGCGTAGCAGATATATAATGGATGCATTGGATACTTTTTCCGCTCAAAAAGTTTTGTGAAGCTCAAAACTTTTTGAGCAGATGAAATGTCATTAGAGTCTAATGGGGAACCTTCAGGGCCTTCTACACCTTCAGAGAAGGCCTTAAAAAAATCTGGACCAAAAATATAAATATTAAATTATTATATATAATCTATTTAATTTAATTTAATACAATACATTTAATACATTTTCTTTAATCTATGTTCTAAAGTTAAGTTTACTGTCAAGTTCACATTAGCAATGAAAGGGTTACTGTCCTGAAACATATTATCCAATCAGAATCGTCCGTCTCTATCAAAGCCCGGTTAGCTGGCTCATTAATTGGTTAGAACTTCATGAATCCAGGGGAAGGCCAAGCTATGTGTTTTGTTTTGGAGAGTGATGGGAAAACTGATCAATCACGGTTTGATTTTAAGTGGGCAGGACAAAAACAAAAGATCATAGGCCTTCGTGAAGTCCGAAAGGCGGGCAGAGTGGTGAGAGCGATGAGTGACAATTAAATGGCGGAAGACGAGAACGAAGCTGTGGCTAGCTTGTTAGCATCGCCTTTTTCAAGGCGGCCTTTCACAGAAAAACTCCAAATAATAAAAAACGGAAGACCATCTCCAGAACAGACGCTGCCATCACCCACTTCACAAAGAAAGACCGACAAATGGATTTTGTTTTCATGTAAGGTAGGCCTATGTTACAATTATTATTTCAAGTGATTAATTCGGGCCAAGTGGACATTCAGTAATTTGTATTTATTGCGGAGGTTGTTTCTAAAAAATCCAGCGCAGTTTGCGCCTTTAATTCCTTTGCCTTTAATTCAATATGTAAACTTATCAAACTTATCAGAAGTGTGTGGTTGGACTTTTGTTTTTTAGAGGGTTTTTATTCCCCCCCATGGCTCCCTCTTTTCTGTCCTTTTCCGAGAATTAAGGAGGTGTAGTGGAACCTATGAAAATTGTGACTTTTGACATAAGTATTTATTGCGCTGTGCGTAATTGCGCACATCCTTAATTAAAGGATTGCAGTTGTTGAACGCTTTCAATTCATCGTACTGTTTCTTTTTTTCCGAGATGATTTATTTTCTTGGCAGTGAGGGCTGAGGTGAAGGCCCAGCTGTAGTGCTCACAGTTTGCCACTGCATTAGATGGATGCTGGACAGATACAGAGTATGAAAAACGGACGCAGTGAGTACAGAACAGATGCATCGCGTTAACCAACGGATGGCAAGTGTTTCTCTCCGTTTTACATCCTCTTTCCATCCATTGGTGCTGTGTGACAGGGACTTTAATGAAATTGTCAAAGCAGTTTCTCACAGCTCTAGTTCCACTTCTGTAATATCTCTAGGCCAATCAGATGAACTTCATTCATCAGAAGACAGACTTAAAATACAATAAGAATAAATTACCTTTGAAGGTGAAGCATGTCCTCTCTGTAGTACACTCAAAGGAAAGGAAAGTCAAAATAATTCATTTTCCTTCTCGTCCCCTGGAACTCAAATGCAGCAGAGATGAGACAATTGCTTGAAAAGAGGAAACTGACTCCAAAAAGGAAACTGACAACATAATAGCAAAACATGGGGGGAGGTGTTTAATGATGATAATGACAATCATGATTTTACATGATTTTGGGTTAAATCATAGCTAAATTAGAAAAAAGTTAGATCAGTTTCCAAAAGCCATGAGATTACAGATAACTGCTTTTGAACTTTTGCAGTCTTTCAATGGACGGACCTTTGTTTAGCCTGCATCAGTGAATATATAAATTCAAGGAATAGTTGTTTATTTGTACTTTTGGCAATTTCTGGAGATGATGATGATGCAGATTTTAAGATGTAAAGATGGATGTGCTGCTGTACCTATGTCATTTTAATGGTTGAAAAGTACAGTAGCTTGAAAGCACTCTACCTGAGATTAGTATATTCTGGATATTCCCACATTAATTACTAGTTACAGGCAAATACTGTAAGTGAGCTTTGAAGGGGAACTTGCCACTATTATCAATTTTATTCAGCAATGCTACTATGGGGACAGCACAGGGCAAATCAAAGGAAGCCTTTTTCTGCATTTTTATAATTGCCTGGAAGGGAATTTAAATTAGTTCTGTTGCTGGTAATATCAGCTTGTGAAATTGTGGAAAAGGGAATATCAAGGGAAGATTAGGAAAGAAGGCATTACTAAAAGTGATTTCTGGTTGGCAGGCCATTGTTTGACCTTGAGAAAAGTGTCCTGGTTGTTTGGGGAATGCTGAGGAGAGAAGCTGCTAAACTTTTTAATGTCTTGAAACTTCTTAGCATTTTGAAATTCCTTGCAACTTGAAAGCCATTACTTCTGAAAAAACAAGGGTAAATTTGCTTGGGTTTATGACTGAAGATACTTGTTACCCTGTTTCTTCAATAATATGGCCTCCCTCAATAGGTAGTCCCAGCATGTTTTATAGGCATGAAATGAAATTAAGCCCCTCCCCCCAAATTAAGGCCTATATTAAAATATGCGAAATGGGGGGGAATGGTGGGGGGGCTTGCCGTTAGGAAGTACTTTTGTTGCACACCCAGATATGGTGCTGCCTGCGTTGACCCCAATACGAAGTGCCCCACCAATGCCAAGGCCAACATCCAAGCCATCACCGCCCGCCCACACAAAGATGCAAGGGGGGGGAATTGTCACTCCCGTAAAGACAGCCTAGCCATTTTTTCGGGGCTCAAAGAAAATAAAAGACCTGGCCTTATTATATGAGAAACATGGTAGTATTTATCAGCTATAATTAAATTAGGACCTTTGGTATACTGTGGAAAAATTAATCATCCTGGTGATTCGGAAACATGATGGCTTCTCTAAGGAGAAAAGGAAAAATGCAACATAGAAGTACATATTAATCAGGAGAAGAATTCAAATTACTTGACAACCGGTTCTGTGGGCATGGACTAATTTGTGGGTGTAACTTGGTGACCATGTGATTGGGTAGGTGTGGCTTGCTAACTGAGGGGGTGGCTTGGTGGTCACATGACTGGCTGAGCGTGGCTTGTATTTAAATATTGTAAATATGTAAATATTGAATTTTTTTATTTAAAAAAAGAGTAACTTTTACCCAAAATCAGGCAATGCAGATGAGTTGCTTGCAAAATCACAGATTCACTAATAGGTCTACCTGTCTATAATCTGCTGCCTGAGTCTGCACTGAAAAACAGAAGCTTCAGTCCTAAGGAAGGTTCAGCTCTATACTCAGGCCACTTCTCCCCCAACCCCCAACCCCAACCCCCTGAATACCACCCCTGACTGGGCCTCAGGGAAGCCTCCTGGGTAAAGGCAAAGCAGTACAGCAATCATTTAGATTAGCTAGAAAGCAAAAAATCAGACAGGAGGGGAGAGGCCAACCAATGGCATGATTTGCCGGTTCTCCAAACTGCACAGAATTGTAACAACCGGTTCTATAGAACTGGTCCAAACTGGTAGAATCCCACCCCTGGTACTAATCCTTTTCCTATCCACACATTCTTGATTTAAAGCATTTTTCTTGGTTTGGTTTGCAACATATTGTTAAGGTCTTAGGTAATTACTGTTCCTCTAATATTAGTGAAAGGGGTATCTTTTGAATATAGGTCAAACAAGTGTTAAATTATAACCTAATTAGGAGCCATGATGGTGCAGTGCTTAGAATTATAGTACTGCAGGCTAATTCTGCCAGGAGTTTGATTCTGATGGGGCTCAACGTTGCTTCAGCTTTCCATTCTTCTGAGGTTGGTAAAATGAGGACCCAGATTGTTGGAGGGAATATGCTGACATTGGAACCTGCTGAGAGAATTCTATAAAGCACTATGCTTATAAGTCTAAATTCTATTATTATTACTATTGCTAAAAAATCCCCTTATTGTTACCACTTTTAATTCAAAATACAAAAATAGTTATGGAATTCTTGTATTCTCCAATGCTACATTCCCTCCCCACCTTGCATTGGTAAAATGTAGGTCTCTCCAAATGCTACTGTGTTTCTCCAACAATACACCCCCCCCAATAGGAAAACCCAGCATGTTTTCTAGGCATAAAATGAAATTAAGCCCCTCCCCCCAAATTTAGGCCTAGTTTAAAACATGCGAAATTGGAGGGACAAGATGGGGAGGAACTTGCCATTAGGAGTGCCCTGTGGGCAGCTACGCCTCACCATCAGCCGCTCCTAACAGCCAATCATGGTGGAGAACAGAGGGCTCCCTTACCCCTCCCTTACCTGAGTCAGCAGGTGGGAGGCATCGTTGTGGATGTCCGGCAGTGTTTCAGCCACTTCTCAGGCCTCTGTAGCTTCCACGATTCCCACCAGTGCTGGTGCCTCTCTCACCAGCACTGTCTCCAACAACAGCATCTGAGTTGCTCCTGCTTTTCCCCCATCACCGTAACAACAGGGGGAAAAAAAAAAGATTTTGAGGTACCTGGGAGCTCCACATGCTGTGTTTTGGTTTAATCCTGAGCAGCTGGGTGGGCATGAGAAGAGCCAAGCGAGCGTCTCTGCTGCTGCTACCCTTGGTGCTCCAACCTTGGGCTCTGCAAGTTTGCAAAAGCCCCAGTGCGCAGCCCATTCCTGCATTCCAAGCGCCCAGGCCGAGCTGCAGCTGTCCCTCTCACAACAGCGCCATCTCCAACAACAGCGGCAGCAGCAGCAGGAACCATGGAAGCATTTCAGCCGCTTTTCGGATGGGGGAACCGCCTCCGTAATTTCCATGGTTCCCATCGCTGCTGCCTCTGTTGTTAGAGACGGTGCTGGCGAAAGAGGGACAGCTGCAGCTCAGCCTGGGTGCTTGGAATGCAGGAACGGGCTGCACACTGGGGCTTTTGCAAACTTGAGGAGCCCGAGGCTGGAGCACCAAGGGTAGTAGCAGCAGAGACGCTTGCTCAGCTCTTCTCACGCCCACCCAGCTGCTCAGGATTAAAACAAACCGCAACGCGTGGCGTTCCCAGGTACCTCAACATCTTTTTTTCCTGTTGTTACGGGGACGGGGGAAAAGTGGGAGCAACTCAGATGCTGTTTTTGGAGACGGCACCTGGTGCGCGGGGGGGAAGAAATTAATTCACTCCTGAAAAGACGTCCTAGCCGATTTTGGGGGGCTCAAAAAAAAATAAGGCCTGGCCTTATTTTATGAGAAACATGGTATTTACTCTCAAATGTACGATATAGTGAGTAACATGTTAGTGTCAATAAAGGTAGTCCTTAACTTAATGACTATTCAAAGTTATGTGATGAAAAAAAGTTATTTTCCTTCCTAAGAAAATTAAGTTTATTTTTCATTTGAATTCTACAGCTTATATGCTACATTAAATGTGGAAAAAACTTTGAAATGCTTTATCTTGATATTACTTTTTTTACATATCAAAAATTTGGCATTTCAACAGGGGTTTGTAGACTTTTTATATCCAGTATATCCAGTAGCATCCCTGTAGTTACATGTTAAAAATTTAGATGTTTGGCAACCGGCATGTATTTACAATGATTGCCATGACCCATGTTCATATGACCACCATTTGTGACTTTCTCAAGGGACTTCTGATAATCAAAGAAATAAGGAGAGCCAGATTTGCTTAATGCACATGTGATTCACATGGTCACTTGAATTAACTTAATGACTTAACGTGGTCATGATGATTCACTTAATGAATGCACCAAAAAGAAAATAAAATCAGACATGATTCAGTTAAGATTGTATTGCTTTGTGATGGAACTTCTGATCCCAAATATGGTTATAAGTTGAGGCCCCTCTGTATTAGCTTTGAAAGCAAATAGTAATAGAATAGCAAGTCTTTGATGAGTTCCCTGTTTAAATTTAGAACTTCAAAATAGAAATGGTAGCCTTCCTTTTCTTCTTTTGTGTTTGTGTGTGTGTGTGTGTGTGTGTGTGTGATTTGTTTAAGATCCATTTGATCCTACAATTAATACCATGTAAATATTTATCTAAAGAAAAAATCCCACTGAAAGTAGAACACAATTCTCTGTAAATATACACAGGATCATACTGACCATATTTTTCCTTTCAAGTGAGCAAATTTTTACAAGTGAGAATTTCTTAAGATTTTTTTTGCAGTTTCTTCCAACATTACCACCAAATTATTTTGAAGTAGAATGAACATTACAGTATCTAGTCCACAACACATTAAGCCTATGTCACACTGCACCAACGGATGTAAAGAGGATGTAAAATGAACAAAAAAGCTTGCCATCCGTTGGTTAACGCGATGTACCCACTGACTCCGTTTTGCTTCCTCTCTATCTGTCCAGCATCCGTTTATGGACATTTCATCCGCTCAGAAAGTTTTGAGCTGCTCAAAACTTTTGCGCAGAAAATGTATCCAATTTGTCCGTTCTGCATCCGCTACGCATCCGCTAGGCATCCATTCTGCATCCGTTACGCATCCGCTATATCCTCTAGGCATCCGTTCCGCATCCGTGCAACTTGCATCCTCTCGGACGCAGAGAGGAAGCGAAACGGACGCAGAACGGATGCAGAACGGATGCCTAGTGGATGCAGCATGGAAAAAAAGCATGTAAAACGAAAAAAACGTTCGCAGAGGGGACCTATCTCGGATATTAAGGATGTCTAGAGGATGACTAGAGGATGCCTAGAGGATGCAAAGGGACACCCATACTGCCTATAAAAAGGGGGAGCAACTCATCTGCATCTCACTTTCAGACCAGCAGCCCACCTGTGCAGACCTCTGCAGCCTTCATCTGACTCTTGCTCTTCCACAGCATCCAGTCATGTCCACCGTGGATCGTACCACAGTCCTTTTGGCAGCCACCATCCTTCTGCAACAGTACGAAGCCATCTACAGGCTCTGTGAACTCTACTACGGGAAGAAAAAGAGGCGGCCAAGAAGCATCTGGGTCCGAAGATGGATCAGGAGAAGAGCAGAGTACAGAGTGTACAACAAGCTGATGGTGGAGCTCAGGAATGAAGACACTTGGGCATTCCAGAACTTCATGAGGATGCCTCCAGCCATGTTTGACGAAGTTGTGCAGCGGCTGACACCCAGGTTGACCAAGGCAAACACCAGCTTCTGGGCCAGCCTGGAACCTGGGCTCAAGGTGGCACTGTCTCTGCGCCACCTGGCCTCAGGGACCATCTACAACAGCATGCAGTACGGATGGAGGGTGCCACACAACACCATCAGCATTGTGGTCAGAGAAGTGGTGCAGGCCATCATCGAAGAATACAAAGAGGAGCTCCTCCAGTGCCCCTCCACTGAAGAAGGATGGAAGAAAGTTGCAGAGCAGTGGTATCAGAGGTGGAACTTCCCCCACACCATTGGAGCCATTGATGGCAAGCACGTGGCCTGCAAAGCACCAACCAACTCAGGGTCCACTTATTTCAATTACAAGGGCTTCTTCAGCATCATCCTCTTTGCCATGGTCGATGCTGACTACAAGTTCACGTACATCAATGCTTCAGGCAACGGGTCAGCTTCAGATGCCCAGGTATACAACGCAAGTGACCTCAAGAGTAGGCTGGAACGCAACCTCATGGTGGGCTTCCCAGATCCAGAACCCCTGCCCAACGACACGCAAGATGTGCCCTACTTCATCGTGGGGGATGAGGCCTTCTCCCTCAGAACCTACCTCATGAAGCCCTACACTTCCAGATGCCTCACCCGTGAAGAGAGGATCTTCTACTACAGGCTGTCCAGGCTGTCCACGAGTGGTGGAGAACGCCTTTGGCATCCTGGCCAACAGGTTCCAGGTACTTCTCACCACCATGCAGCATCACCCAGAGACCGTGAGGAGGATCATGGAAGCTTGCTGCATCCTGCACAATCTCATGAGCACCCGCCACCCAGTCTTGCAGAACAGGCTCGTGGATCTCCAACAAGGCAATGGGGACATGGAGCCTGGTGAATGGAGGCAAGGGCAAAACCTAAGAGACACTGAGGATGTGCAAGGCCCCAACAGAACCTCAGATGAAGGAAAGAAGCAGCGCAACCTCCTGGAACACTGGTGCAACTCCCCAGCTGGAGCGGTGGAGTGGCAAGACAGGATGATAGATGATTAATGGATGCTTCTTTGAGGCTGTCTCATCACATGGGTGAGATTGGGCCATGTATGTTGGGTGGGCCTACAATGAACAGGGCATTTAATAAAGAGTTGTGTTTATGTTGACATGTGTGGATGATTGATTACATTATTATTGATAAAAAAGGGCCATAGGTGTGGGACCTGGGAAGGTGGACCATACAGTCCCACTATGCTTGCACTGGAGGTTTATCCATCCCACAGCTATTACCCATCCCAAAGATATCCCTGCCCATCCCACAGGTATCCCTGCCCATCCCAAAGGTATCCCTGCCTATCCCACTGCTATCTTACCCATTCCACAAGCATGCAAAGGCTTAAACCATTTCTAAAAGTTTCCACCAAGACTTTATTAAAAAAAAGAAATGAAGCCAGTGTATGAATCAAAAATAGACTTTATTAACAACAAGCTATAAAACAAAAATGAGTCTCTGGCACTCCTCTTGGTTGCTCAGTCTCATGGGTGAAGGGTCCAGGTGCTGTGGAGGTGGCTGGTGCTGGAGTGCTTGTCATCAGCTCCTCCAACAGCAGAAACAGCAGAAGCCCCAGCCCCAGAAGAGCGAGCCCGTGCTGCAGAAGCTCCACATGCGCAGTGAATGCTAGGCATCCGCTAGGCATCCGCTAGGCATCCGCTAGGCTTCCGCTAGGCTTCTGCTCTGCATCCGCTTCATCTGCTCGGCATCCGCTGTGCATCCGCTTCATCCATTCGGCGTCCGCTCTGCATCCGCTGTATCTGTTCCGCGTCCGCTTTGCTGAGGTCCCCCGGAAGCCTAGCGGATGTGCCATCCGCTCCCATCCACTTCCATCCACTGGGCTTATGTTCCACATCCGCTTTCCATCTGTCCTGCGTCCTCCCCCCATCCGTGTTTTCCGCTCCGGTTATGCAAATTTTTGCCCCTTCTGAGAGCGGATAACAACGGATGGAACATTTTTCTCGTCCGTTGTTAACGTTTTGCATCTGTTGGGCAGTGTGACAGGGCCTTTAATACATTAAAAACTAAAAATTATGATGGAACCCTCAACAAATCTCACAAGATGAAACCTTCTTTCAAGATGAAAAAAAAGAACCCTCCCATCTTGAAATAACTTGCCATATGCATTGACCTATTTCTTTTGCATTATTGCTCTATCATTAAGCTTTCTCTGCATCTTTCCTGCCATTCAATGAGATCCAAAGTATTAAACCACTTTAAAAGATATTTAAATCAGTCATAACATATTTTCCTTGGCTTCCAAATTGCCACAGCTTTCTAGGAGAGTAAATATTAAATCATTTATCCTGTCTGGAAATAAAGATATATGGAGTCTTATAATAAAATCAGTTCCTTTCTGTTTGCCTTTTTATGAATCACTACCCACTGCTTCTCTTTTTTTCTAATCTGTAGTACTATTCAGAGTTTTCTAATTTGAGCTCAGTATTCATTGGGAAGGAAGCAGCCATCTTATTTTCTCTTTCCCTGACCTCTCTTGGCCTTAGAGAACAATGTAATACATAAACTGTATACTTCCTATTCACAGATAATTCGATTAGGCATATGTAAAACAATATGGGTACAGATAGTATGGAAAGTATTCCCTTTTTTTCACCTAGAGATCTCTTTTAGGTTTGTTTTCCATCTCATATTCATGCAATCTCTTGCCCTCTGGAGGAGAAGTAAGGGGCTCAATTATTGGAGAGACCAGATCTATAAGCGGCTCAGCAGTGTCCATTGTGACCAACAAGGATTTCTTTAAAATTTTTAAAGAAATTTTTAAATGTTTTAACTTGAATAATATGTTGTCTTGTTCTTTTCTTGGGAAAGCACCAAAGCATTAATGAGGCCTGTTTCTGTGCTGTTAAGTACATCTTCACCAACCAAGGTTGGCTAACTCCACTTTCTTTCTCTCTCTTTCCCAAGGTTGAGAATGAGGAAAAGACAGCAGCTGTGGGAGCTTGCATGTTAACAATTAAATGTTTAACCTTTTCCTCACAGAGAACTCTGATGGGAAAAATTTGAAAGGAGACTAAATGTGCCTTCATCTTAAACAGCATCAGCAGTATGGTGAGCTGCTTGAAAGACAGAAGTATCTGCTTCCAATTTGGTATCTCAGGAAGCCACTCCACAGCATGAAGATCAATCTGCCCCCAATGGCAGTGAAGAAGCTGGCTTAGGGAATTTTGTATAGCACTCTTAGTGTCAGCCTTCAAGATCTTCTACTATCGCTTTGCATCTTTCGGCTGTCATAAGTAATGAGGGGGAGGAGGGGATGAGTCTGGGAAGTGAGCTGGAGGTGTTAAGCCCATGTCACACTGCACCAACGGATGGAAAGAGGATGTAGAATGGAGAAAAACACTTGCCATCCATTGGTTAACGCGATGCTTCCGTTTTGTACTCACTGCGTCCGTTTTTCTTCCTCTCTATCCGTCCAGCATCCGTCAACTGAGGTTCCATCCACTCAAAAAGTTTGAGCTGCTCAAAACTTTTTGATTGGAAAATGTATCCAACGCGTCCGTTCTGCATATGCAACGCATACGGTGAACATCCGTTCTGCATCCGTCGTCATCCATTATGTGTCCGCTACATCCGCTAGGCATCCGCTGCGCATCCGCACAACTCAAATCCACTCCAGCAGAAAGTGGACACAGGGAGGCAGCGGAACGGACGTGGAACGGACACGCAGCGTTAGTAGCACGGACGGAGAAAGGATGAAAGCGGATGCAGCTCACAAAGAAAGAATTTAAAACAGAAAAAACGTTCGCAGAGGGGACCTATCTCGGATATTAAGGATGTCTAGAGGATGCCTAGAGGATGCAAAAGGACACATAGGGGAAAACCTATATTGCCTATAAAAAGGGGGACCAACTCACCTGGATCTCACTTTCAGACCAGCAGCCCTGCTGTGCAGACCTGTGCAGCCTTCATCTGGCTCTTGCTCTTCCACAGCATCCAGCCATCTCCACCATGGATCATCACAAACTCCTTTTGGTAGCCACCATCGTTCTGCAACAGTGCGAAGCCATCTACAGGCTCTTTCAACTCTACTACAGGAAGAAAAGGAGGTGGCCAAGAAGCATCTGGGTCCGAAGATGGATCGGGAGAAGAGCACAGTACGGACTGTACAACTAGCTGATGGTGGAGCTGAGGAACGAAGACCCTCGTGCATTCCAGAATTTCATGAGGATGCCTCCAGCCATGTTTGACGAAGTTGTGGAGCAGCTGACTCCCAGGTTGACCAAGGCAAACACCAACTTCCGGCCCAGCCTGGCAATGACTCTGCGCCACCTGGCCTCAGGGACCACCTACAGGAGCATGCAGTAGATGATTAATGGATGCTTCCTTCAACCTGTCTCATCACACTGATGAGATTGGGCCATGTATGTTGGATGGGCCTACAATGAACAGGGCATTTAATAAAGAGTTGTGTTTATGTTGACATGTATGGATCAATGATTACATTAGTATTGATAATGAAGGGCCATAGGTGTGGCAGCTGGGAGGGTGGACCATACAGTCCCACAATGCTTGCACTGGAGGTTTATCTATCCCCACAGCTATCTCAACCCATCCCAAAGGTATCCCTGCCCATCCCAAAGGTATCCCTGCCCATCCCACAGGTATCTCTGCCCATCCCACTGCTATTACCCATCCCAAAGGTATCCCTGCCCACCCCACTGCTATCCTTACCCATCCCACAAGCATGCAATGGCTTAAACCAATTCTAAAAGTTTCCACCAAGACTTTATTTACTAAAATAAATGAAGCAAGTGTGTGAAGCAAAGATAATCTTTATTAATAACAAGCTGTAAAAGAAAAATGACCCAAGTCAAGTGTCCAAATAAAGTCTACAGGTAGCCACCCAGTCTCTGGCACTCTCCTCTGTCACTCAGATGTGTGCCAGTCTCAGGGGTGAAGGGTCCAGGTGCTGTGGAGGTGGGTGCTGCTGGAGTGCTGGTCTGAGGCGTCATTGGGGTGCCTGGCCCCGAGAGGACAACAGGTGACGGTGTGTTCAGGAAGCTCTCAGACAGCTGGCTCAGCCCTGTGATATTGAGAGCTCCTTCCTCCATGCCATGGGGTGTCAGCCCCAGTACCGACGACAGATGTACTGAGGCCGGGCTTGGCTGTGGGGTGGAGAAGGAGCAGTGTAGTGGGGCTGTCTGGTCTGCAGCTGTGTGAGGACTGGCATGGGTGGCATCGGTGACGTGGGTGGCATCGGTGGCATCAGTGGAACCGGTGGCAACGGTGGCGTCCGATGACTCTGTGCCTGGACTGGGAAGGGCTGCTGCCTGTGCTGCTGGACCTCCTTGTAGCCATAGCCCTGGTAGGTGAGGGCCTGTGGAAAGCCTTGGAATGGGAGGGACATCACCTGGGTTGGAGGAGCAGACCTGGACTGGGTGGGAGCAGGTTCATCTGGACCTGGAGGGTTGTGAAGCAGATCGGTGATCCTGTCCTTCACCACCTGGTACTGGGGTTCCGCCATGTCCGTGAGGTTCTGGTTGACATAGGTGAGGAAGGGCTTGCGGTTGGAGGATGAGGAGTCGGTGTGGACCAGCTGAGAGAGGAGATCTATGCTGCTCCTGATGGTGTCTCTTATCTCCAGCAGGACAGTGTAGCTCTGCCCCTCCTGTCTGGCTCTCTGCCTTTCTGTGGAGGTGGAGCTGGGGGTGGATGTGGGTAGTACTGTGGTGGAAGTGCCATCTCCTTTCTCCCACTGCGCCAGGGAGTCCTCCACGCGCTCCACCATGGTTAGAACAGCTGTCTGCGGGTTCTCCGTCGTGGTACGCTCCAGAGACACCTGCCTGGAGACAGGAGCTGACTCTCGGCCGGAAGAGGACTGGCTCTCAGCAGGCTGCCTGAGAGGGAGGGTTGTGAGAGGGGCTGCTCCTCGGTGGCAGATCTCACCCTCCACGAAGCTGCACTTGGCCATGATGTAGGTCTCTCTGTCCGACAGCTTGACCGTGGCCTGGCCAGATTTCTTTTTTTTTTTTT
>BLBF01000095.1:2979473-2991876 GCA_015471245.1 Laticauda colubrina | reverse complement strand
CAGCAGAGTAAGCACCAGCAGAAGCACCACCGCCAGAAGCAGCATCATCAGCTCCTCCAGAAGCCAAAGCAGCAGAAGCCCCAGCCCCAGAAGAGCGAGCCCATGCTACAGAAGCCCCAGCAAAAGCAGAATGAGGGCCAGGGGGTGGGAGGGTGGCCCTGTCCCTCTTGCCAGGGCTGGCAGCAGATGGCTGAGGCTTCCTCTTCTTCCCCATGGTTGTGGGGTTGCTGGCTGGCAGCAAGGTTGGCAGGCAGGCAGGCAGGCAGGCTGGCAGGCAGGCTGGCAGGCTGGCAGCAAGGCTGGCAGGCAGGCAGGCAGCAAGGCTGGCAGGCAGGCATGCAGGCAGGGCAAGCTGGCAAGGCAGTCGATGTGTCTGGAAGCAGGTCACTCTAAATGGTGACCTGCTTGGGAGCTGCTTCCCTTTATATCCGCGGGGCTGACGCAATGAATCCTCCCCACATGCGCAGTGAATGCTAGGCATCCGCTAGGCATCCGCTAGGCTTCCGCTAGGCTTCCGCTCTGCATCCGCTTCATCTGCTCGGCATCCGCTGTGCATCTGCTTCATCCTCTTGGCGTCTGCTCTGCATCCACTGTATCCGTTCCGCGTCCGCTTTGCTGCGCTCCCCCGGAAGCCTTGCAGATGTGCCATCCGCTCTCATCCGCTTCCATCCACTAGGCTTCCGTGGAGCATCCACTTTCCATTCGCCCTGCGTCCTCCCCCCGTCCATTCCCTTCCCTGTTGTCCGCTCTGGTTATGCAAATTTTTGCCCCTTTTGAGAGCGGATAACAACGGATGGAACATTTTTCTCATCCACTGTGTCCTTTTTACAAACGTTTTGCATCCGTCGGCCAGTGTGACAGGGCCTTTACATTTTTTCTGTTGTGTAAAATGAATAAGGGGGAGCATACATCAGAGTTAGGTTTCTATTTCTCACTTAGCTTTCTTTTCTCTGGGCAACTGCAACCTGTTATCAAAATATGCCAAGGTCAACGGACAGACACCTCATCACCACCTGAAGATGCCCACATGATCATATTCACAACTTCTCATTGGAAGGTTCATCTGAACTATTGGGGGTGGGAACATTGACATCACTTTGTATATGTGATTCACGCCCCTAATTTCTCAGATTCAGAATTCTATGGCTGCTTCCACTTCATTTGCAGCAAAAGATATCTTTTCTCTAACTTAAAGAGTCTAAGTATTTCTTTCTTGAATTTTGAATGGAGCACCACTTGACACTTCGCATTCCAGCATCATAATTAAGTCTGTTCATATGGATTCTCAAAGCAATCTATTGTGTTCGCAATGAGCAATGTGATTGTAGGGGAGATGCTTTCCTGGCTTCAAATGAAACTTCTCTATTAATGCCTCCTCTTCTTGCCTTGTCTAGAGAAGAACTGTTTTTCTGAGAGGGCTGCCACTTTCTAACAGGTTTTTTCAACTGTTTCCCTGGGTCTTTGCTCTTTTTCTTCTTCCTTATCCTGAGTATGGGGTTTACTCAGGTCTGCTATAAGAATTTTGATGGGGGTGTCTGTAGCCTGATGCTTTGCTTACAGAAAGACAGCAATATCTTTTCTTAGTGTCTCTACATCGTGTTGGATGGTTATTAATTGTTCAAATATTGAGACAATCATTTGCGCTGTGAGAAGGCATTGCTTTGCCATAAACTCTCCTCACTTTGAATTAGTTTATTGTTAATCTTTTTGGTCTTTATCACAGTCTCCATATCAGCTGTAACTGGCTTAGTTGTTTGTGAAAAAATCTGGCTGTCATTTTGCTCCTCCCCCACTAGATCGGGAAAACCTAATATCTGCTATTTTGTCAGATTTCTTTACAGGTCCTGTTCTAACTTCTCAAGATTGTTGGAAATGGGACTTCTGGTTTGAGCTTCTTTGCGGACAGACTGAAACCATGATTGTGCGTGGTTTCGATCAGTGCTTGCTACTGGAGCGCCCCAAGCTAGCTGGTTTTGGGGCTAAGCCACAAAGAGGTGGCTTAGAGGTGGCGAAGAGGGGGGAGATTGCCAACAGGGTTGAGGAGAGCCGCATCTCTCCTCCTCAGCTGGCCATTACTCCCTTTCCCGAAGGTGGTTGCAGCAGTGGTCAGAAATGGCCACCTCAAAGAAGATCTCAACCTGAAAAGAATGTGCAGGAGGAAGATAAGGAGAAAAAGTTTTGTTTGACCAGGTTAAACTGCAAAAGCAACAACTAAGGTACCCTGGAATTTAAACTAAAAAAAAGTAACATTGTTCCCAAAGAAGACTTTGAAGCAGCGAAGGAGAGAGAAAAGAGAAAGGATTTGGTTTTTCTTCTTCTCTCCCTTTCCCTATACTGACAGCTAAGAGATTTAAATAAGAAATTGGAAAAAAATCCACTTTTACATCAATAGACATTTAAGCTGAAAATAAAATGTCAAAAGGATAATAAAGATTTCTGGATACTTAAAAGCTTTTAAAAGCAGGAAAGGAGAGAAAAAGAATAAAAGGGCAGGATCTGGAAAAAAAGGGAGGAGATTGCCTGGAATTAAAAGGAATTTACAGTAAAACCTCAACAAGACTTCTAAAAGATACATTTTAACTGAAACTTGGTAACAAAATAGTAGAACACCAGGAAGAGAAAGTGGAAAAAAGAAACATGGAGAAACAGCTTGGGAGTATCTGGATTATTTGTTGATCTCTGGATTTTTGGTTATTGCATTTGAATGACTAAAATCAATTGGGTGGTTGTTTAAAAGTGTTTAAAATGGCACTACTTTTAGATGAACTGAAAATAGAACTTAAAAAGTACAAAAAAGATGCACAAGAAGGGAGTTCTTTTGGCTTCGTATTTCAATTCTTAGAAATGGAGATCTGGAACTATGGGAAACAACAAGAAATGCCTGCAGAACAAGAAGACTGGGACAAAGAAGAAGCCATCTTTAATGAACAAATAATTTTATGTGGGGGGGGAAAGGAAAGGGGGGAAAGAGAATGAAAAGTTTAAGATTTGAAAAAACAACCAAGAAAAGGAAGAATAGTTTTTAAAAATAAGTATAATAATAGAAAGCAACAGAAGAGGGGAATACAGAGGAGAGAATTACAAGTAGAGAGACAAGGGGGTAAAAAGGGGAGGGAGGGAAGAGAGGGAAGAAGGAAAGGAAAAGAAGTTATAAAGGATAGAAACAAGATTTGGAGAAACAGGGCCTATTTAGAGATAATGGGTGAAAATTTAATTGAAAAAGGGATTCTGCAAAGATACATAAGATAGCATTGTATTAGAAATAGAAACAATTTTAGAAAATATGAAACAATGTATGATTAAAATGATGGATAAAATAATTATTGTAATCTAGTGAAATGTTTGTTAATAAATAAATGAAATAAAATGAATGAGAGAATTGAATTAGGAAAGGATGGGAACATTTTAATTATTTAATGCTTTATAAAATATAAGGGAATAGGGAAAAAATTAATTACGGAAAACATGTAAGTGTTCTCAAGGAAGTATGATATTTAATTGAAAAGAAATGTTAAAGATGTTCAGACTTTAATGAATATTAATAATAGAACTGAATTGGAATGGAATGAGTGTTTTAATTACATGTATTTATAATCACTTTTTAAGAATATAATGTGTATTTTAAGAATGTACCAAGCAGAATTCGATTGAAAGTTATGTATTATATCGAATGTTATAACCTCAAGGTATATATTGAAGCTTAAATAAGAGTTGAATGGATAAAATTAAAAGATATAAAGGTGTCATACTCCAATTAGTAACTACAGGAGAAAATTTGTTTAATGAGAAAAGAAAATATGAAATTGAAACAGGACAGACAAAAGTATAAATATGATGATTTGAATTGAGATGAGATAATTAAAATAAAATTGAGAAAATTAAGAGAGGAGGAAAACTATGTAGAAAAGGTAAACAGTAATAAGATGTGGAATAGAACATAAAAGTGAGCATGAAATTGAGTTTGTGTCTATATGAAGAAGTGTAACCCGGGACCATGCTATTTTCAAAAAAAGATGTTTTATTTGTATTATGTTTTTTTTTTTTTGTGAAAACCCAAATAAAATTTTCAAAAAAAAGAAATGGAGGGGGGGTTAGTTTTACTTACAGATCTCTTGCCAGCAAAGTGCTCCTCAGTTCTTGGTTGTTTTGCAGTCTTCACTGGTGAGAGAGATCCTGGGCTGGTGCAATCGCGCTTCTTTTTTTTCCCCATGCCTTGTTAGTCCTCAGCAAAACAAAAACTTGGAGGAAGAGCTTTATATTAAGTCAATTCTTGTCTCAGATTTAAATTTTTTTGCCCCCATAAAAGCCCTTTAAATTTTTAAAATTGATCTGCTGGTAAGAACATTGTAGCAAAAAGCCATTCAACACCAAATTTCAAAACTAACCATTGCTACCAAAAGAATGGTGCCAGGTATCAAAAGAAAAGATCCAGATCAATAGCAACCTCCAGAAAATAGTCCTTGAGCATTTAAAAAAAATGCAATAACCCAAAATGAGGAGGGAGAAATTAATACACTTAAGATTTAAAGGGAAAAATTAACACATTTCAGCAAATACTTTAACAAACTTCCAATTAACCATCCAATCATTAGAATAATATGACACACATATACACCATTCTTCCATAGACTGTTATTCTTCACATGAACACACACACACACACACACATACGCACACACATGCACGCACCTTTTCCTATAAATTTAAACTCCTGGCAACCACATTTCATAAATTACTTTTTTGGGAGACCACCTCTGTGCTATTTTCTTGAAAATTAAATGAAGAACTTCTGCTTCTAGCAGCCTGTCTTCACATATTCATTTTCAGTTTTGATCTGTCATGCCCCTGTTGGAGCCTGAATCTGCAGGGTAAAATGAGCTGGAACTGGAGCTGACAGAGATAGAGGGGGCAGTTTCAATGGCTTGGGAGGGAAAATGGGGAGGAGCAGGTTCAGTCAGGCCAGGACCTTTAATGATTGGGACAGCTTGTAGTCAGGGAGGAATGGGGGAAGGATGACCAAGAGATACTAAGCAGTGAACATGAGAGACAGAGTTCAGATGATGAGCAGGGACTGCCCCCTCCTAATCCTCAAGCACAGAGAATGGAGAGAAGGCGAGAACCCAGCTACTTGGGAGGAGAACACCCTGTCCCTCTTCACAAGGTTGTGGAGAGGAAAATTTGTTGGGAACAAACACTGAATTCATGCAGTATTGAGTACCAATGTTTGAACTTTCCTGAATTCCTTACATTCTTTCTGGATTTCTGGATATTTGCCTTGCTTCTTTGATTCCTGGACTTCTTGACTTGCCCTGCTGGATATCTTGTTTTGCAACCATGATGCTCAGAGTATTGGGCCAGATTATTTGCAGAGTGTGTCTGTGTTTCTCTTTGTGTGCCATCACTTTGCTCTGGGACTTGCCAGAAAAGTGGGAGTGTTTGGGGAAATTTGGAGCAATAAAGGGGCAGTTTGAACTGCCAGTGCCTGTGTTACCTCTGTGCCATGCCCCGGGTCATCACATGATCTTCCAACATTCATTGTAAGACTTCTTGGAGACTTTTTTTTTTTTAAATCACCATTTTGTTCATTAATTAATCTGGTGTCCTGGTACTTGAATGAACCTGGTCTTGGCTATGTTGACTGGATGTTTGTTATAAATTGTTGCCTGGAATGTTTATGACATGTATAGTTTTAGTGTATTGTTTTTATTCTGCTTTTAATTTTTAACTTTTCTGAATCATACATTTAACATAAGCACATTTAATACATTCATTAAATACAAATTTAATAAATTCCAAATATTATGAAGGAGTCTTAGACATTGCAACACTCCCATTAGATCTAATCAGCATGGCCAATATTCTAGAATAATAGAATTTGACATCTAGATAAATTTGAATGGAAATTTTAAAACAAACGTGGTAGCTAGGATGCTGCAAAGCACCAGTTTCTAACTTTTTATTTACAAGAATATTTCTAGTCCCTTATGAATTTGCATAATTTATTCCTGATATATAACATTGCCTTTTTCTCAAAGCATATTTTTTCTATTCAGAGTTCAAGTTGCACATATCACAAACCATTCTTTCCCTCAAATCTAATATTTTTTATTTAGCTGTAGGAGAACAAGAAATAAACATTATTCATTAATTTTCTTAGTGATTGCTAGAGGTTTAAATTCTCTCATTATTAATACAATGAGTCAATCCATACTTTTACAATATAATAATGCACATAATTCAGAGAACACAAAATAGTCTAGAGAAGGATTCAGGGTGTGTGAGGAGAGGAACTTTTTTATTTCAGCCTTCAATTAACAAACACAACCCTTTTCTAAAGAGAAATTTAAATAATTTTTCTACTTTCCTGGAGGGCAACTGATTGTTCTGTTTAAAAGACAAAATGAAATTGTGCCTTGGCATGCCAGATCCACTCACTGGAATGCATGTGACCAACTGACAGAAATATTTCTGGAACTGCACTCAGACACAGCATTATTTATACTTTGGAACATTTATATTTGGACATATAACTGCAGCTAAATCATGAACTAGTTTTCAACACAAAATAGTTGAAATTAATTTCACTTTGATTGATGTGAACTCTTTTATCCCATATTTATTCATCAAGGTGTGTGTCAATATTCTGGGCAATCATGGATATAATAAAACAAGAAATTACCTCAAAGACATTATCTAAATCCTCAGGGCAGTTTCCCTAAAGCAGTTTGGACAGATGGCTATCCAGATTCTGAAATCTCCAATGAAAAGGAGCAATCCAGTCCACAAGATAATTTGTTCCGTCAACTGACAACTCTGCTGTTGTGAATTTCTTCTCCGTATCTAACCAAAAGTTCAAATAGAATCTTTTAAAAAATCTGCTTTAAGAAAAGCCAACATGACATATCAAAAATAAATTATGCAACTTTATGTGGAGATAGAGACTTTCTTGTAAATAAAAATTCTTCCCTATAGTTTGAACTTAGTGGTCCTGCAAACACTAAAACGAATAAGTCCAATCCTTACAAAAGTGAGTAAGTCCAATCTTCATCAACAAGATAATTATTCAGATATTTGAAAGTTACAATTGAATCTCTCTTCAATCCTCTTTTCTGTATATTAAACATACAGTTCTTTAATGATGCTTCAAGGATGTGATTTCCAACTTCCTCACCATCTTAATAGCTCTCTTCCAATTTCATTTCTGATGCTCTTTCCAGCTGTATTACTACTGTTCTGTAAACTCCAAAGACATAGTCTCCAAAGGGGTTTGACCTAGTAGAATGGAAAAATCACATCCCATGAGCTGGACTCTGCTCCTGTGAGTACATCCCAAAATAGCATTTGTCATTTTAGCAACTGTGTCATGTTATTGGCTGATGTTCAGAATATAGGAATGCCCTGATCTTTTTATATGTTTAATTATCAAGCCAGATTTTCTCCATTTTACACTTCTGCCTTTCATTTTTCCCCCTCTCCAAATGTAGAATTTCACTTTTTCTGTTAAATCTCATGTTATTCATTTTGCTCCATTGTGTCAGGGTTCCAAGTACCCATAGCGAATAAAACTCCAAGGCAGGTAGATTCCTCAAATAATAGTTTTATTGGGTATATCATATTGGCACACTTCTGGTGAAAACCAACTCTGAAGGTTCCCTTGGTTTTCACCTGATTAAAAGTAAAAGTTTTCCCCTTTCCCTCAAACATGGTCCAATTGAAGTGCAATCCAGTTGTCAGGTAACATCACTCCTCCTTTCTCTGACCTGGTGTGAGAATGTCCTTGGTTCTCAGGAGAAAGTTTTTTGTTTTTTGTTTTGCCACAAAACCCCAGCTGTCTCTATTCCCCCTTCCCTGTCCCTTAGGTCTAGTGTGGCAGTACTGAAGCTTCAAAATGGTTTTGGTCAAATCAGCTTCAGGGTGACAGGTGCCCCCCCAATTGAAAAGGATTTCCTGGAAAGAAAAGAAAGCACAAAGAGGTTACTCAAGATTCAGGCTAACCCCCACCTTCCTCCTCCTGGAGGCCTCTTGGGTTTTTGGGGGTAACTCATCTTGAAACTGCTTGACCAACCTATTTGCCTTCACATCTTAGCTCTTGACCCAGGTAGCTTCTGAGAGTGGATACCTCTTCCACTGCACAACATACTACAGCCTACCCCTATGCAGTTTAGAGTCCTGGATTTTTGTCACCTCTTAATAGGTTTCCCCCTGCACCTCTATATGTTTTGGGGTTGCCTGATCTACCAGTTTGATCTTGGAGCCTACCGCCAGCTTTAACAAACTGCTGTGAAAGACCGAATGCACTTTCCCTAGCAAGCGAAGGAGTTTAAGCTTATAGTAACCGGGTTGATTATTTTCAGTATAGGGAAAGACCCCATAAGCTTTGGTTCTAGTTTTTTTCAAGGAGTGTTTTCAAATAGCCAAAGGGCCCACACCTGCTTAGAAATGTGATTCAACTGGAATACTTAGAGCCACAGGTTCTTAGGCACATACAACTTTGAGCTTTTCCAGGCTAGTCCATCCTTCAGGGTTAGTGCCTCTTTGTTGTTGTGGCAAGCAGGCAACTCGTCCCTCAGTTTTTGGGTCATCCTCCCTCCATCTGTGATTCTTTGTCATCTAGTCTGTCCTCAGATCACAACTTTTGAGGCAGGTTGGGTGGGGGGGAATCATGGTGTGAACCACCTCTTTATATTTACTATTGTATTGTGGCTTGCATGATAGGGCAATTGCCCTATCAAAAACCCAGGAGGCTTTTCCCTCTAGCTCAAAGTTGAACTATATGAAATACTGTGCCCAATGAACCTGCTTGGGGAAAGTTTTCATGGGTTCCTGAGGACCTCTAGGTTCTTGTGATCAGTCCACACTTCAAACAGAATGAGGCTACCCTCAAGAAAGTGTCTTCAGTTCAATAGGGCCCATCAGACCATATAGGCTTCCTTCTCCCACGCTACCCATCTCCTTTCAGTCTCCATCAATTTTCTGGAGGTGTATGTGCAGGGTTGCAAGTTGCCATTGGCATTTTTCTGTAGAATGATTGCTACAATGGCTATGTCACTGGCATCAGCTTGGACTATGAAGGGCTGTTCTGGATTAAAGTGCCTGAGGATTGGCTCCTTGGCAAATAGGGTTTTCAGCCCCTTGAAGGCCTGTTGGTATTCTAAAATCCAATTTAGGGTTTGGCTTGGCCATGGCTGCTGTGCCCCCCCCCCCCCATTTTTAATAGCTTGGTGGTTGCTATTCAGACCAGTTCAGGCAAACTGTTTAAGATTTTGCACAATTCAGAGAACCAGCTGACTGCATCACTGACTGGCCCCGTCAACCCCATCCCACTAGTCTGCCCGGGTATTCCTCGCTCCTCAGCCGACTAGTTTCTTCCAGGCAGCTCTTGCTCTGCTTTTCAGTGTCAGCTGTCAAAGACAAGGTTTTTGTGGACAGAAAAGTTTTCCCCATCCACCACTTTTTTTCAAGTTTCAATTCCAACTTATTGCAAAAAAAAAACCCCTGATTTCGCAAAGTTGGAATTGATTGATTGAAGGTTTATTTTATACTTATTTCCCTGCACACAATGGTGAGAAATGCGATGGGAAAATATGATGGAGGGGAAATCAGGTAGGCAAAGAAATGCTTAGGGGAAGCTAGGGCCTGGGTGATGGTGGGTGGGGCAAGCTACATGGTGCTGCAATGGTGAAACTGGTAACAACCAGAGCGGCTTTCTCTTCTCCATGCTCCTTATCCTGCTTGGGGAAAGTGAGGGCATCTGGGCAGCCGGGGCAATGGTGCTGCAATGGTGAAAAGGGCAACAGAGTAGCCTTCTCTTCTCCTTGCTCGTCCTCCTGCTTGGGGGAAGCAAGGGCCTGGATGGTGGTGGGTGGGGGAAGTTCATGGCACAGTACTGCAATGGAGAAAATGGCAATAGAGCAGCCAGTGTGAGTGAAATAAGCCATTTTTTCTCTTTGCCAGCCAGCCATTCATCTTTCCTTTGTGCCAACAGCTCCCTTTTTCATTTTCCTACTGAGCGCAGCACCCAAGATCCTCTTTTTTTTTGTAATAAGTTTTTATTTTATAACATACAAAAATTCCAATTTCAATTGAACAGCATTGTCTGGGTAAAAATCATTTTAGGAAATAATAATCCCAGTATTTACAACAATATTCATTGCATTAATATCAATTATATTAATGTTAATAACCATAATAATCATACTATTTGTTTAACCAAGTTAACGTATGTTCTGTATGAAATTAGTTTACTCCAAACTCGCTAATCTGATTGGCTAAGAAAGCCAGCATAGGGATTGTTTCACTAGGAACCAATCCAAAGGAACCGCCAAAAGGCAGTTAAATCAAACCAATGTCATTGGCTACATGCCGGTAGGCAAGCCGCGGCTAGAGCCAAACTGTTCCGTTTATCTCTATCTGTTGCAAATAAAGACTTTTATTGTTGGAACCCAGTCTTCCTCGCGTTTTTCCGGACGGAACACTGGCGACGAAGGTGGGATCGTCCTAAAATGTGAGACTGTGCACGCGGCGAATTGAAACCCAGGCTGAAAGCGATGGCCGGAAATAATGCACCGCCCGCACCCTTCAACCCCTATGAAGAGGATTGGGAATCCTACGTAGACCATTTCCAAATGTACTTGGAAAGTAACGAGATGGAAGAGATCTCAGACCAGCATAAGAGGGCTGTCTTCTTAACGCATTGCGGACCAACGATTTTCAAAATGGCCAAGGCATTAGCGAAGCCCAGATATGTAAAGTAAATGACCTGGCCCAAACTCCAACGAATGTTGAAGGTCCATTACGCACCAGTGGTGTCAAATCTCATCAAACGGCACGAATTCTACCTAAGGGATCAAAAAGAAGGCGAGACCATCGCTGACTATGTGGCAGTCCTCCGACAACTGGGGGGAGCATGTGAGTTCCTGAACTTAGACGAAGCGATGCGAGATCGAGTAATATTGGGTTTAAGAGACTCTAATTTACAAAGCAAGCTGCTAAATAAACCCAACATAACTGTAGCCGAAGCAATCGCAGAAGCCACAGCCGCAGAAGCCGTGAAAAAGTCAGTGGCCAAAATGAAACAAATGAACGCAAACAATGACGAAGTGAGCCTAACTAGAGGGAAGAAACAATTTCCCACCACCACACACCATGAAGATTTTGACAAGACATCAGAATCCGGAGAGGAAGATGATGAGGTCCACCGCCTATACGCCAACAAAAAAAGGCACGAAAAAAGAAACTGGCGGGAATGCACCGGTTGCGGAGGAAACCACCCTAGAGCTGACTGCAGATTCCTTAATGCCATTTGCAGAGCTTGTAAGAAAAGGGGACACATCGAGAAGGTCTGTAGGAATGGAAAAAATTACAGCCCTAACAGATGCAGTAACTCACCCCCACAAGCTGAATCAAAACAAACCGAGAGAAAGTGGCAGCGAAACAAACGAGCCAGTAACCGAGAAAAGACCCATCAAACTTTCACTATCGGAAGCGCTCAGATGGAAAGCGGGAAAAAAGTTAAAATAATCGTAAAAATCGAAGGCAGCCCCTGCGAGATGGAGGTCGATTCAGGGTCTTTCCTGTCAATGGTGTCATGGGACATAATCAAACAACTGGTCCCAAATATTAAGCTAAAAGAGCTCCAGAAACAAAAATTAACCCTGAAGGACTACCAAGGAAATCGAATTTCTGTAGTAGGTCTAGGACATTTCCGAGTCGCCTACAAGCAGCATGTCGAAGTCCTGCCTCTGACAATAGTCTACTGAGACCGACCCAATCTCCTGGGCATCGAATGGTTCGCACCATTGAGCATCGGAATGACGGGAGTAGACCGGGTGGCCGCAACCAACTGGGAAGAAAACCTGACCCACGAGTTCCAGGACGTTTTCGATGGCTCCCTAGGCAGGTATTGGGGGACCCCAATTTCCTTTAGGTTAGACCCCCAGGTGGCCCCTAGAAGATTAAAGGCCAGACGAGTTCCCTTTGCATTAAAGGCAAAAATAGAGGAACAATTAAACAAATTAATTGACCAAGGGGTCTTGGAACCTGTTGACCATGCTAAATGGGAGACGCCAATAGTAACACTGGTTAAACCTGATGGGTCGGTACGCATCTGTGGAGACTACAAGGCTACCCTGAACCATGCGCTGCAACAAAGCACATACCCGGTGCCAATATTTGTTACACTCACTAGGGGGAGGAAAAGTTTTTGATAAACTAGATCTAGCACAACCAACAGCTTCCAGTAGACCCCTTAACGGCTGAGGCACAGACAACAGTGACTCACAAAGGGGCATTCAAGTGCAACAGACTCCAGTTTGGAGTGAGTGTGGCCCCAGGCGTGTTCTAAAGCCTCATGGAATGTGTTAAGCCTGGGTTCCCCAACCAGGGTTAGGTAGACAAGCTAAAC
>BLBF01000095.1:2834632-2974473 GCA_015471245.1 Laticauda colubrina | reverse complement strand
TATTATTTCACCTAAAACAGTTAGGGTGAACAATGTTATCCCTAACAGAATGCCTATTAAATGGAATAAAAGGGGTCGTACCATATTTTGACGACGTCCTAATTTCAGCTAAAGATGCGACCCAATTAGAAAAAAGACTAAGAAATGTACTAACAAAATTCAGAGAATCTGGCCTGAAAGTTAAAAAAGAAAAATGCTGCTTAATGACTGATCGCGTCGAATTTCTGGGCTACTTAATAAACGGAGAGGGTATACACCCTACTGAAAAAAAAGTCAAAGCCATTAAAGACGCACCACAGCCAAGAAACAAAACAGAATTGCAGGCATTTTTGGGACTAATAAATTTCTATAACATATTCCTCCCCCACAAAGCGACAATAGCGAAACCATTACATCGTTTGCTGGATAAAAAAACTAATTGGACTTGGGGTCATAGAGAGCAAAAAGCTTTCCAGAAAATAAAACAATTATTAACATCAAACACCGTTCTTATCCAGTTTAGTAACACACTTCCATTGACGGTAACCTGCGACGCCTCACCGTTTGGAGTCGGTGCCATCCTGAGCCACCAATTGCCAGATGGGAGAGAGGCACCCATCGCTTATTACTCAAAGTCTCTGTCTAAAACAGAACGTAACTATAGTCAATTAGACAGAGAAGCCCTGGCAATCGTCGCCAGAGTGAAACGCTTCCACGAATATCTCTATGGAAGAACATTTTTGATTGTAACGGACCATAAACCGTTACTAGGAATTCTGGTGGGAAACAAGCCTACACCGAACATTTTATCCCCACAAATGACTAGATGGTCAGAATTCCTAGCAGCATACTCTTACACATTAACGCATCGACCCGGGAAGCAAATCTCCCATGCAGACGTATTAAGCAGAGCACCGTTGCTAACGACGGAGGAAGACCCAGCGCCAGCAATGACCACCCTGCAGATAGAAACATGCCCCGAACTACCAATATCTGCAAACGATGTCGCCAGAGCCACCGCAAAGGACCCAGTGACTGCCCGCATATTAAACTGGGTAGGTAAAGGCTGGCTGGAAAACCAAAAAATGGAAAACTTTAAACCTTTCTGGACCAGACAAACCGGACTTTCAATTGAAAAAGGTTGTTTATTGTGGGGTGATCGGGTAGTAATCCCTCCTAAATTACAAACTAGAGTGCTGGGTATGCTTCACGAAGGCCACCCTGGTATTGTAAAAATGAAAAGCCTTGCTAGAAGCTATGTCTGGTGATCTGGTATAGATAGACATCGAATACTGGATTACTACTTGTAATAAATGTCAAAAAACCAGGCCTTCCCCACCACAAGCACCTGAAAGGGACTGGGAGACCCCATGAGGCCCCTGGTCTCGGATCCACATTGACTTCGCGGGTCCTACTAGGGGACATACCTTTTTAATTGTCGTAGATGCATACTCAAATTGGCTGGAAGTTGTAGTAATGTCATCTACGACAACTGAGGCGGTCATTAAACAACTTAACAAACTCTTCGCAATCCATGGATTGCCAGACGTCCTAGTGTCCGACAATGGGCCACAATTAACAGCCATCCAATTAATCGCATGCATTAACGCCATGCACTAACCGCATCGGCCCACCCGGCTGCAAATGGTAGGGCGGAGAGAATGGTCAGGTTTACCAAAGAGGTTTTAGAGAGAATGGACATTGGGGATGTCCAGGATAAAATTAACCGCCTACTCACCCTCCAACATATCACACCCAGTACTGTAACCAACAAAAGCCCGGCAGAATTATTAATGGGAAGAAAACTTAGGTCGCAATTTGACAGGTTGCACCCAAATTACACGTGGGAAAGCCCCCCCGACTCCTCCAGCCATTTCCAAACATTTGAAATCGGCGACCTAGTCTACACAAAAAATTTCACCGGGGACCCCTTATGGCTTCCAAGCACAATCACACAAATTACAGGCCCCCGGTCCTTCCGACTAACCGTAGACGATGGCAGGGAATGGAAGCGGCACATAGACCAGCTTCATTCCTGAAACATTGAAAGAAATACAAACTCACAACCACAAATACTAAAAAATGATGAAAATCAAACCAAAGAGGGGTGGCAAATACAAGAAAATAATAAAGAACCTTTTAAAATAAACCCAGAACATCTTAACAAACAAAAAGAGCAAAAAAGAAACTTCCAGTTAGATGAAACTTGCGAGAAAAATCCAGACGAAGGGGACAGCCAGGCCAGCTCGACCTGCCCGGAGAAACCAGGAGGGAGCGGCGAAACCACCGGCCTGAGAAACTCAAGCGGTAGCAAAATGGCTGACTCACCCTTCCAGGCGGTTCCATGGAGAAGAGATGGAGAGACAGCAACCCCATCCGAACCGGTTGAAGTCTCCAGCGAAAATGAACCGCGCAAGTCCAGTAGAGTCAGAAGAAGCCCCACCTACCTGCGCGACTACGTCACCACGTAGGACTAAACCAAGAGGGGAGGGGTATTCTGTATGAAAATAGTTTACTCCAAACTCGCTAATCTGATTGGCTAAGAAAGCCAGCATAGGGATTGGTTCACTAGGAACCAATCCAAAGGAACCGCCAAAGGCGGTTAAATCAAACCAATGTCATTGGCTACAAGCCGGCAGGCAAGCCGTATATAAAGGCTGCTGCGGCTAGAGCCAGACTGTTCCGTTTATCTTTATCTGTTGCAAATAAAAGACTTTTATTGTTGGAACCCGGTCTACCTCGCGTTTTTCTGGACGGAACAATGTATATTCCTTTTAGCACTAATCCTTTCATATATTTCCCTTTTTCTAGCTCCTGTTTTTGACAGCTAACTGTTCTGTATAAATAATAGTAGACTCCAAATACTTCATTCTGATTGGTTAACAAAACCTAAAAGGGGATTGGTTCAATAGGGACCAATCCACGAAGCCGCCCAAGGGCGGCAAAACCAAATGCTTGTCATTGGCTACAAGCCGGCAGACAGAAACATATAAAAGGGCTGTCGCGGTTTGAGCCAATGTTCCGTTTTGCAACTATAATTGAAATAAAGACTTGTTGTTGGAACCCGGTCTACCTCGCATTTTTCTGGATGGAACACTGGCGATGAGGATGGGATCGTCCTAAACGCGAGACGGAGCACGCGGTGACAGACAAGCCAGACAAAGAGAAATGGCCGGAAACAATGTGCCGCCCGCACCCTTCAACCCCAATAAAGAAGATTGGGAATCTTATGTAGACTGTTTCCAGATGTACCTAGAGAGCAATGAGATGGAGGAAATCTCAGACCAATGAAAAAGAACCGTCTTCTTGACACACTGTGGGCCCGCGATTTTTAAAATGGCCAAGGCTTTGGCAAAGCCCCGAGATGTCAAACAACTGATGTGGACCGAGCTCCAAAGAACATTAAAAGCCCATTATGAACCGGTGGTGTCAAACTTGATAAAGCAGCACGAGTTTTATCAGAGAGACCAGAAAGAAGGCGAAACCATCGCTGATTTTGTAGCCGCACTATGCCAAATAGGGGGAGCGTGCGAGTTTCTTAACTTAGATGAAGCGATGCGGGATCGAGTGATATTGGGGTTAAGAGACTCAACCATACAGAGCAAGCTACTGAACAAACCCAACATATCAGTAGCCGAAGCTATTGCAGAAGCCTCGGCTGCTGAAGCCACCAAAAAATTGGCAGATAAGATGAAACAAATGAATGCAAGTAACGAGGAAAAAAGCCCGGCCAGAGGAAAAAAACAACCTCCCACAACCACTCATGACGAAGAACTCGAAGAGACGTCAGAATCCGGGGAGGAAGACGACGAAATCCACCGCCTATATGCTAACAGGAAAGGGCGCGAAAATAGAAATCCGTGGGAATGTGCTGGCTGCAGGGGAAACCATCCCTGAGCCGATTGCAGATTCCTCGATGCCATTTGCAGAGCATGCAAGAAAAGGGGGCATATTGAGAAAGTCTGCAGAAACAAAAAGAATTACAGCCCAAAGAGACGAAATGACTCCCCAGCAAAACCTGAGCCAAGACTCTCCAAGAGAAAGTGGCAGCGAAACAGGCAAGCCACTAACCGGGAGAAAGCATACCAAACTTTCACTATCAGAAGCGCTCAGACGGAAAGCGGGAAGAAAGTAAAAATAGTTGTAAAAATCGAAGACAGCCCCTGTGAGATGGAAGTTGATTCTGGATCGTTCCTATCCATGGTGTCGTGGGACACCCTCAAAAAACTAATTCCTGACATCAAAATTAAGGAACTTCAGAGACAAAAACTAACCCTCAAAGATTATCACGGAAACTGAATTCCTGTAATCAGCCTGGGACATTTTTGAATGGCTTACAGGCAACATGTCGCAGTACTACCATTAACAATAGTCAACCGAGATCGACCAAGCCTCCTGGGTATCGAATGGTTCACACCATTGGGCATCGGGATGACCGGAGTAGACCGGGTGGCCGCAACTGACTGGGAAGAAGACCTAATCCGAGAATTCCAGGACGTCTTCGATGGCTCCCTAGGCAGGTATCGGGGAACCCCCATTTCGTTTAGTCTAGACCCACAGATAACCCCTAAAAGACTAAAGGCCAGACGGGTCCCTTTTGCTTTAAAAGAAAATATAGAGGAACAACTAAATAAATTGATAGATCAAGGGGTTTTAGAACCGGTCGACCACGCTAAATGGGAAACACCAATTGTGACACCAATTAAGCCAGACGGGTCGGTTCGAATCTGTGGCAACTACAAGGCTACCCTGAACCACGCGTTGCAACAGAGCATGTACCCGGTGCCAGTTGTGCAACACCTACTGCACTCTCTTGGGGGAGGAAAGGTTTTTGCCAAACTAGACCTGGCACAGGCGTACCAACAGCTCCCAGTAGACCCCTTAACGGCGGAAGCACAAACAATAGTGACTCACAAAGGGGCATTCAAATGTAACAGACTCCAATTTGGAGTAAGCGTAGCGCCAGGCGTTTTCCAGAGCCTCATGGAACGCATGTTAAATGGCATAAGAGGGGTCATGCCATACTTTGACGACGTCCTAATTTCAGCCAAAGATGCAACACAACTAAAGAAAAGACTCAAAGAGGTCCTAAATAAATTCAGAGAATCTGGCCTTAAAGTAAAGAAAGAAAAGTGCTGCCTAATGACTGATCGCGTCGAGTTCTTAGGATATTTAATTGATGGAGAGGGCATACACCCCACCAAAAAAAAAGTAAGAGCTATAAAAGACACACCAGAACCAAAGAATAAAACTGAGCTGCAGGCATTTTTGGGACTGATAAACTTTTATAATGTGTTTCTACCCCAAAAAGCCACAATAGTGGAACCATTGCATCGATTACTAGACAAGAAAACAATTTGGACATGGGGGCTTAGAGAAAAAAAAGCTTTCCAAGGAATAAAAGACTTATTAACATCAAACACTGTTCTTATCCAGTTTAGCAATACACTGCCATTGACGGTGACCTGCGACACCTCGCCATTCGGAGTCAGTGCCATCCTGAGCCACCAATTGCCTGATGGGAGAAAGGCACCCGTCGCATACTATTCTAAGACCCTGTCCAAAGCCGAGCGTAATTACAGCCAGTTGGACAGAGAAGCTCTAGCAATTGTCGCTGGAGTGAAACGTTTCCACGAGTACCTATATGGAAGAACTTTTCAAATCGTAACAGATCACAAACCGCTACTAGGAATTTTGGCGGGAAACAAACCTACACCGAATATTCTGTCCCCACAAATGACTAGATGATCAGAGTTCCTGGCAGTCTATTCCTATACTCTGACACATCGCCCAGGGAAACAAATTTCCCATGCAGACGCTTTGAGCAGAGCACCATTGCCATCAACGGAGGAAGACCCGGCACCAACGATGACAGCATTACAAATAGAGACTTGCCCCGATCTACCCATATCTGCGAATGATGTCGCCTGAGTCACCGCAAAAGACCCATTGACTGCCCGCGTACTTAACTGGGTAGGTAAAGGCTGGCCGGAAAACCAAAAAACTGAGAACTTTAAACCTTTCCGGAACAGACACACTGAACTCTCAATCCAAAAAGGTTGTTTATTGTGGGGTGATCAGGTAATTATTCCTATCAAATTACAAACCAAGATACTGGGTATGCTTCACGAAGGCCACCCAGGAATAGTTAAATGAAAAGCCTTGCTAGAAGCTACGTTTGGTGGCCGGGTATAGATAGGGACATCGAATACTGGGTAAACTCATGCAATAAATGCCAAAGAATTAGGCCGTCCCCGCCAAAAGCACCCATAAGAGACTGGGAAACCCCAAGAGGCCCCTGGTCACGAATCCACATCAATTTTGCAGGTCCTACCAAGGGGCATACGTTTCTGATTGTTGTGGATGCATACTCTAATTGGCTGGAGGTAAAAATTATGCCATCTACAACTACAGAAACCATTATAAAACAACTTGACAAACTCTTTGCAACCCATGGCCTACCGGACGTCCTAGTGTCCGATAATGGACCACAATTAACCAGTCTCCAATTCGAGCAATACCTAGCCTCCCTAGGTATAAGACATGCCCTAACTGCGCCGGCCCACCCGGCTGCAAACGGTAGGGCAGAGACAATGGTCAGGTTTACCAAGGAGGGTTTAGAAAAAATGGACACTGGGGATGTCCAAAATAAAATAAATCGATTACTCACCCTCCAACATATCACACCCAGTACTACAACCAACAAAACCCCAGCAGAATTACTGATGGGAAGGAAACTAAGGTCGCATCTAGATAGATTGCACCTAAATTTCACACCAGAACCCCCCCCCCCGGACTCCTCCACCTGATGCAGGACCTTTGCAATAGGCGACTTAGTTTATGCTAAAAAATTTACTGGGGAGCCATTATGGCTATCCGGACAAATTACACAAATAACAGGCCCCAAATCCTACCGACTAACGGTAGACAACGGCAGGGAATGGAAGCGGTACATAGACCAGCTTCGCTCCCGAAACATAGAATGAAATGCAAACACACAACCACACATAGAAAAACACGACAAAATTCAAACCAAAGGGGGGGGGGGAATGCGAGAAATCAATAAAGAACTGTTTAAATTAAACTCTGAAAACAATAACAATCAAAAAGAGCAAATAAAAGACTCACTGTTTGAAGAAAGTTGTGAGAAGAATCCATTCGAAGGGGCCAGCCAGGCCAGCTCGACCTGCCCGGAGGAAACAGGAGGGAGAAACTCAGGCGGCAGTAAAATGGCTGACTCACCCTTCCAGATGGTTCCATGGAGAAAGACTGGAGAAACAGCAACCCCATCCGAACCAGTCGAAGTCTCCGACAGAAATGAACCGCGCAAGTCCAGTCAAATCAAAAGAAGCCCCACCTACCTGCATGACTATGTCACTACGTAGGACTGAACTAAGAGGGGAGGAGTGTTCTGTATAAATAATAGTAGACTCCAAATACTTCATTCCGATTGGTTAACAAAACCTAAAAGGGGATTGGTTCAATAGGGACCAATCCACGAAGCCACCCAAGGGCGGCAAAACCAAATGCTTGTCATTGGCTACAAGCCGGCAGACAGAAACATATAAAAGGGCTGTCGTGGTTTGAGCCAATGTTCCGTTTTGCAACTATAATTGAAATAAAGACTTGTTGTTGGAACCTGGTCTCCCTCGCGATTTTCCGGACGGAACACTAACCATTGATAAAAAAAGTCCCAAGTCAAAAAATATTCAGTTTCTTCCTTTTTCTTAATTATAAGTGTTAGCTTATCCATTTGTGCACATTCTAATATTTTTCTAATCACATCTTCATTTGTTGGGATCTCTTCGCTTTTCTATTGTTGTGCAAATACTATTCTTGCTGCATTTGATAATATAAAATCAGATACACTTTCCCTTTGTTATTATACCTGTCTGGTAACATACCCAGCAAAAATGTCTTTGGTTTCAAATCTATATCTTTTTTTAACATTTTTTTTCAAGCCATGTATATATTTTTGCCTAATATTTTTTCAGTTTTTGACATGTCCATCACATATAATTGTATGAATCATGTATCTGCAACATGTATTTGCAACATTTTGCAGATTTATTCCTAAATATTTTTGCTAACATTGAGGGAGGAAAATGCCATCTATGAAACATTTTATAAATATTTTTGTATGAAGTAGACATTGTTAATTTATAATTTCTATCCCATAATTTCAGCCTAACTCAATTTAATAGCCAAAAACTTTAGCCCATATTGTCATTGTCTCGTTTACATATTCCTCTTCCATCTTGATACTCAACAAATAGCTATATATTTTCTTTATTAATTTTTTATCTGTTGCTGTTAATATCTGATCTAGTTCTGTTCATTTTTTATTTAAACCATACATTTAACATCCTTTTCATATCTAGATCGTATCTGCATATATGACCACCATGTTATCTCAATCCCTTGATCAATCAGTTCTGTTTAGTTTTAAGTCCTCCCTTTTCATTTCAAATATTTGTATATCTGGTAACATTCTCTATAGCAATAACATTCGGATAAATCAGTGCCTCCATTGTGGAAAGCCAGATTAATATCTTAAGATAATGTTGTTCTTTTATTTTCTCCCATAGTAATAATAATGCATTCCTCACATAGTATCTTTGGAAATAGCTATATATTTTGTTTTTTCCATACCATAAAAAAGCATGCCAACTAACTTCCAGTGGTGATGTGGGACAAGGAGAGGGACTAAGGAGTTATTCAAGGAAGTCCAGACAAGGACTCTGTTCTTCACCCCTCTTTTCTGGTGCTGGAGCGATCCTGAAAGGGTACACAAAGCCTGAAGGGAAGTGTGTTGGAGTAGGGATATTCAAGCAGTATGGCGATACGCGATCACCAATGCAATGGATAGAAACCCTATTGAGCCCAGCAACTAAGAGACTGGCATTTTTTGATGGCAGCCCCAAAGTCCCAACAGCCAGCAAAAGGGGAAGCAAGATCAAATGACAGCTCATGGTGAAGCGTAAGGTGAAGATAGTGCAAAAGAACTTGCATTACAGAAGATTAACAAGAAAGAAGGTTCATACTGTTCTGGAGGGGATTGAACAATCATAACCTGAAAAAGTGGCAAAGAAGAGGAGATGAGAATGAGGAGAGAATGACTGAGGAATGATAGATAGTCTGAAGAGGCAGGACAATTTAACAAACAAAATAGAAGAAGATACTGATCCGGGATACCTTAACTACAGAGAAGCGCATTACTTAGCAATTTAATTGTATGATAAAGAGGACTGAGTCAGGGGGAACCTTTGAGAGATTGAAGCATTAACAAAAAATTGATGAATTGATGGCTTTTCTTCTTTTTGTATTTTTGAATCTGCTAATTGCTAATTGAATATTTGTTTATTATCTTTCCTTTTTTTCTTTTTTTCTGTTGGGTATAATAACTTGAATGCTTTTTGGAAACCATTAACTTTATAGCTAACTGGCATTTAAAGTCAGATATATTTCAATTTAAATTATATTTAATTTCAATAGAGCTTAATGTAATTAAGTTTGAGCTATTATTTAACCTATTTAATGTAATTAAGATAATAATTAAGTAATTTATTATATTTTTTGCTATATATCATTGGACTGAAAGTTCTAGGTAATTTATATTTATAGTCATATATCTATTTTTATATTTAAAAGTTTAATTATTTTTTTGTAAATACTGAATAGAGTGATGAATATCAAGACCTTATACAATAATATAACACTATAAAAACTTTTAATAAGTACCATATTATACTAACAGTTAACTTTTAAGAAAAATAATTTCAAGTTGTTTAATGCCAAGTTGGGACAAAGTTTATAATATCCTCAAAAACCAGAAAGAGATATTAGAAGAAATGACCATTATAAACACCACAACGATTAAGACAGGAAAGAAGACCACACCAACCCCAACATCCTCAGCAACAATAGCTTTGCTGAAGACTCAAAAAACAATAGAAGGAATGCTGATGGCTGAGAAACAAAACACTGCTTCGAATGTCAATATTCAAACCTCGTTACTCACACTGCAAGAATCAATGGTTAAACTCCAAGAAATAATGGTAAAGAATCACTCAGCAACAAGAGCTGATATTAATGAGCTGGAGGAGGAAATGGGGGAATTAAAAATGGAAATGATATCAGACATATCAAAACTCGATGAAAAAGTAGGGTCAATTCAACAAGCATTAGAAAGGAATGAAAAAACTATAAAGGAAGTAGAGAAAAGAACGGAACAAACAGAGAAGAAGCTAGAAACAGTGGACCAACAAATAAAAATAATGAGTAAAGAAATGGAGGACTCCTTGATCTATATCAAAATGGATACAGCTGCGTTGTACTTAAGATTCCAAAATATAGTAGAACCTGAAGATGAGGACTAGGCACTAATGATGGCAGAAATTTTGGCCGAAGCACTAGACAGAGATAAGGAGAAAATGCTAAAGGAAATGGACGACGTATACAGGGTTAGTATGAGTTACGCAAGAAAAAACAAACTCCCCCAAAAAGTCTACATCTGATTTACAAGTTCAAGACATAATATATATAAGCTATCCAGAGAAGAAGCAATAGTATATAAAGGAAAGGAGATTCAAATCCTCAAAGAAATCCCAAGAAGAGTAAGGGAGCAGAGATGGGACTTTTGGCTACACAGTTGAACAAGCGAGATATTCTATTCCGTTGGCTGATTCCAGAAGGGATGCTAGTTACTTGGGAAGAGAGGAGGATCAAAATAGACACTGGAAAAAGCACAGGAACTATATGAGCAACTGGCAGGCTCAGAGGATCAAAGCAGCAAAGAAGATCTAGACTCAAAATCTCAAGAAGAAGAACAAGACCAACAAAAAATAAAGATAAAGAACAGGAAGTAAAAAAAAACACGAATCACCAACACAGGAAAGAGAAAAAAAAAGGGAACATACTATCATATGTGGTGGTCCTGCTTAGAGGCTTAAAAATATTACCTTAAAATCAGAGATTGTCTACTGGAAATTACTATTGAACAATTAGATCTAGAACCATAATTCTTCCTATTGGAGATCTTTAAAAAATTTTTTGTAAAGAGTACAAATACTTACTATTACACATATTAACTGCTGCCAGGATTGCCTTTGCCAATGTTGGAAACAGCCATGCATATCCTGGTGATGAACTCATGATGCAAAAAGTTATGAACGGCGCAGAAATGGACAAACTAACATTGAGCTTAAAAGATAAAGAGACACAACAATATTTTATAAAGTGTGGGAACAATGGTACAACTGGCTAGAACAGAGATAGATTAACCGTAAGTAATAAATAAAATAAGAATATAATTACGCATAATTTAATATCTGTAAATAATGCATGAATTATTGTCATAAGAGAATCACAACAAATTGCTGTTGTTGAGTGATTTATTTTTTGTTTTTTTGTTTTTAATGTAATAAAAGTTTAATAAAGTATAGTTAAAAAAAAGCATGCCAACCTAGTTCAAGATCATGTCTCTCCAAGGTCCGTATCATGTCTCTCCAAGGGGACGTATCTCGTATATTTAGGATGTCTGGAGGATGTCTAGAGGAAAACCTATATTTCCTATAAAAAGGGGGAGGAACTCACCTGGATCTCATTTTCAGTCCAGCAACCCTGCTGTGCAGACCTCTTCAGCCTTGCTCTTGCTCTTCCACAGTATCCAGTCATCTCCACCATGGATCGTCGCACATTCCTTTTGGTAGCCGCCATCATTCTACAACAGTGCAAAGCCCTCTTAAGGCTCTTTCACCTGTTCTACGCAAGGAAAAGGAGGCGTCCAAGAAGTGTGTGGGTCCGTAGATGGATCACGAGAAGAGCCGAGTACGGACTGTATGACAAGCTGATGGTGGAGCTGAGGAACGAAGACACTCGTGCATTCCAGCACTTCATGAGGATGCCACCAGCCACGTTTGACGAAGTTGTGGAGCAGCTGAGACCCAGGTTGACCAAGGCAAACACCAACTTCCGTCCCAGCCTGGACCCTGGGCTGAAGGTGGCACTGACTCTGCGCCACCTGGCCTCTGAGACCACGTACAGGAACATGCAGTATGCCTGGAGGGTGCCACACAACCCCATCAGCATTGTGGTCAGAGAAGTGGTGCAGGCCATCATCGAAGAATACCTGGAGGAGCTCCTCCAGTGCCCCTCCACTGAAGAAGTCTGGATGAAAGTTGCAGAGCAGTGGTATCAGAAGTGAAACTTCCCGCACACCGTTGGAGCCATAGATGGGAAGCACGTGGCCTCCAAAGCTCCAGCCAACTCAGGGTCCACTTATCACAACTACAAGGGCTTCTTCAGCATCATCCACATTGCCATGGTCGATGCTGACTACAAGATCATGTGCATCGATGCTTCAGGCAACGGCTCATCTTCAGATGCCCAGGTATACAATGCCAGTGACCTCAAGGAGGGGCTGGAATGCAACCTCATGATGGGCTTCCCAGATCCAGACCCCCTGCCCAACGACACACAAGATGTGCCCTACTTCATCGTGGGGGATGACGCCTTCTCCCTCACAACCTATCTCATCAAGCCCTACACTTCCAGATGCCTCACCCATGAAGAGAGGATCTTCAACTACAGGCTGTCCAGGGCAAGATGGGTGGTGGAGAACGCCTTTGGCATCCTGGCCAACAGGTTCCAGGTACTTCTCACCACCATGCAGCATCACCCAGAGACTGTGAGGAACATCGTGGAAGCTTGCTGCATCCTGCACAATGTCATGTGCACCCGCTACCCAGTGTTGCAGAACAGGCTTGTGGACCACCAACAAGGCAATGGGGACATGGAGCCTGGTGAATGGAGGCAAGGACAAAACCTGATAGACACTGTGGATGTGCCAGGCCCCAACAGAGCTTCACGTGAAGGGAAGGAGCAGCACAACCACCTGAAACACTGGTGCAACTCCCCAGCTGGAGCAGCGGAGTGGCAAGACAGGATGGTAGATGCTTAATGGATGCTTCCTTGAGACTGTCTCATCACACTGATGAGATTGTGCCATGTATATTGAGTGGCCCTACAATGAACAGGGCATTTAATAAAGAGTTGTGTTTATGTTGAAATGTGTTTATGAATGATTAAATTGTTACTGATAATAAAGGGCCATAGGTTTGGCACCTGGGAGGGTGGATCCTACAGTCCCACTATGCTTGCACTGGAGGCTTATCTATCCCACAGCTATTACCCATCCCACAGCTATTACCCATTCCACAGCTATTACCAATCCCACAGGTATCCCTGCCCATCCCACAGGTATCCTTACTCATCCCACAGCTATTCATCCCACAGCTATCCTTATCCATCCCACAGCTATCCTTACCCATCCCACAAGCATGAAAAGGCTTAACCCTTTTCTAAAAGTTTCCACCAAGACTTTATTTAGTAAAAGAACTGAACCAAGTGTGTGAAGCAAAGATAACCTTTATTAATAACAAACTGTGGGACTTTATTAAAAAAGCAAAATGAACCAATAAAAGTGTCCCAAGCAAAGATAAAGTCAATAGGTAACAACCCAGTCTCTGGCACTCTTCTCAGTCACTCTGAGGCGTGCCCACAGTCTCAGGGATGAAGGCTCCAGGGGCATTGGAGGTGGCAGTGGCTGGAGTGCTGGTCTGAGGCACCATTGGGTGCCTGGCCCCAAGAGGACAACAGGGGATGGTGTGTGGAGGAAGCTCTCAGAGAGCTGGCTCAGTCCCATGATGTTTAGAGGCCCTTCCTCCAGGACATGGGATGTCAGTCCCAAGACCGATGACAGATGTTCTGAGGCTGGGCTTGGCTGTGGGGTGGAGGAAGGAGGAGTGTAGTGGGGCTGTCTGGTCTGCAGGTGACCGAAGGGAGGCATCTGTGGCATCTGTGGCATCGGTGGCATCGGTGGTATCGGTGGCATCGGTGGCAACTGTGGTGTGCGATGTACCTGTGCCTGGACTGGGAAGGGCTGCCTGTGCTGCTGGAATTCCTGGTAGCCATAGCCTTGGTAGGTGAGGGGCTGTTGAAAGCCTTGGAAGGGCTGTGACATCACCTGGGGTGGAGGAGCAGACCTGGAGTGGGTCGGAGCAGGTTCAGCTGGGCTTGGAGGGTGGTGCAGGAGACCTGTGATCCTCTCCTTGATCACCTGGTACTGGGCTTCGGGCATTTCCATGAGGGTCTGGTTCACGTAGGTGAGGAAGGGCTTTCTGTTAGAGGATGGTATGTCAAAGTGTACCAGCTGAGAGAGGAGATCTATGCTGCTTTTGATGGTGTCCCTGATCTCCAAGAGGACAGTGTGGCTCTGCCCCTCCAGTCTGCCTCTCTGCCTGCTTTCTGTGGAGGTGGAGCTGGGGGTGGGTGTGGGTTGGTCTCTGGTGGCCGCGGCTTCTTCTTGCTCCATCTGCGTCAGGGGATCCTCCATGTACTCTGACATGGGGTGTGCAGCTGTCGGGGGGGGTCTCCATCATGGGGCGCTCCAAAGTTAGCTGCCTGGACACAGGCATATTTTTACTATATTTTACTAATCATTTTTTCAACCCCTTGTAATATTTTATCTAATTCTTGCTGTGTTGTACAGAAACCAAATTAATCCTTATCTTTTTAATAACATGTTTGAACTTGAAAGTAAGGCCACCATTCTATTTCAGTTCCTTGTAGTTTTAATTGGTTTTGCATTTTTAATTCCCTGTTTTCATTTCGAAGAACTCTGTATTTTATCATTTTTTTTAGGTCTAAAACATTGGGGTATATTAGTGTTTCCATTGTCAATAGCCATAATGGTTCTTTTTTAATTTCTCCAAAACAGATAACATAGTGTTTCTCACCTGGTGTCTTTGGAAATAAATATGGTATTTGTTTTTCCCATCCCAAAGAAACACGTGCCAGCCAAGCTGCAGGTCATAACCTTCTATTGTTAGTATTCTTTTATCTGTCAGATTAATTCAATCTTTGAGCCTTGTAGATCTTGCTACCTTATAGTATAATTCGAAGTCTGGGAAGCCAAATCCTCCCTTGCTTCTACTATCTTGCAGTTATTTATATTTTATCCAGGACTTTTTCTTCTGCCAAATAAATTTCACTTTTTTTTTATTGTTTAAATCTTCAAAAAAATTCCTTCCTTCCTTGACTGGCACTTTTTGGAACAAAAATAATAATTTGGTTTTTTCTTCTTCAATATTTTCCTGATTATATAAATCTCATAGTACTTCTATACTATCTCTTTCTTTTCTTCATTACCATTGCAAACCATTCCTTGGTCATCTATTAGTTGTATTATCTTTTTCATTTCTCTCTCCTTTTTCAATTTATATGCCAGCCATCTGCCTGGTTTGTTTGTTTAGCACTCCTTATTTTTGAGCTAATTCCTCTTTTTCCATCAATCCCATTTTTTGTTTGACTATTTCCATCTGACTTTTAACAGTATTTTTTGTGGATATTTTTGTAGGTCTTTCTTGATTTTTTTAGTCTTCCTCTAACATTTGTTGTATTTGTCTTTTTAAAATATTTTTTCCTTTCGTGTAATCAAGCCTCTAGCAAAATATTTACAAAAAGCAGAGTTACCCCAAATACCTGAGGATATTAAAATAATGTTAGAAGGGAAAATAACTCTGTGGAATTGACAGAGGCATTAAATAGACAATATACTGGAAAGACTCCGGGCCCAGAAGAACTTTCAGGAATTTTTAAGTATTTCAATGCTTGAAGTGATGAATGAGGTTTTGTCAAAAACTAAAATACCTAATTCATGGACAGAGGCTTATATTACTCTTATACCAAAAGAGGGTATTGATCTACAACTAATAAAAAATTATAGACCTATGTCCCTGCTAAATGCAGATTATTTGCCTCAGTAATGGCAGAAAGGCAGATCAAAGACAATATGAGAATAATCTTGAACCTTTTGGAATATTATGAAACACATTCTGAGAAGCAAATGGCCTTGGTATTTTTAGATGTGCAAAAAGCCTTTGATAATGTACATTGGCAGTTTATGGTATTACAAATGGAACAGATGGGCTTTGAAAAAAGATTTATTTAGGCAATTGAGGCAATATACCATAAGCAATCTGCTAAAGTAATGATAAATGGAGACTTAACATATATTAACATTAAAAAAGGGACTAGACAAGGATATCCTGTGTTGCCACTGCTATTTGTATTGACTTTGGAGATATTAAACAGAAACATTAGAGATAACAGTGAAATGAAAATAATAAAGGAGGAATACAAATTGCAAGCATTCGTAGATGTTCTGTTTTTTATATTGGAAAGACCACTGGAAACAGCCCTACACTGACAGAAAAGATTGAAGAATATGGGCAGGTGGCAGGATTGAAAATAAATAAGGATAAAACTAAGATTTTAGTTAAGAATATGATTGAAAAACAAAGGAAAGAATTGACAGAGAGACTGAACTGGATATTCAGTTCACAAATAAAGTCAAATTCTTAGGAATGCAACTGACAGCAAGATGTGGAACACTAAAGGAAGATAATTATTATAAACTAAAACAACAGATTATCGCAGATTTGAAAAAAATCAGAGAATCTAATAGAATATCTACAATTAAAATGAATATATTACCAGGAATATTATATTTGTTTCAAACAATTCCAATTAACCTAAGGAAATAACACTTTGAGGATTTAAACAAAACAATGTTGAAATATCTATGGCAGGGGAAGAAGACAAGAATTAAATTAAAATTGGTACAGGATAAGAGGAGGTTTGGACTACCCAATTGGGAATTATATTGTCAGGCAGTAACATTAATGTGGCTAAAAGAATGCATTGTTTTGAGAAATATTAGATTGTTAACATTGGAAGATCATGATTTGCTACTGGGATGGGATGCATTTTTATGGTATAAGAAAAGTAAAACACATGGGTATTTTAGGAGACGCTATATTTGAGATGCCAGTATGGGAGAAAATAAGGAAATAACACTATATGAAAATACCAGTCTGGTTGTCAATGACAGAGGCATTTGCCCAATTGTTTTTAAAATGGATCATATAGTGAAATATTAAATGAAAAGAGTGAACTCAAAACAAAGCAAGAACTAGAAAGGTAAGAGATAAAGATGAATTGGTATTCATATGTACAAATACATTCTAGATACGAAAAAGATAGTAAGACAGAAGGGTTTTATAATGAACTTACTGAATTGGATGGAATTTTAACAGGTACTGAGGAGAGGATGATTAAAAAATTATATGATTATCTACTTGGAGGGAAATTAAAATAACAAGTTAAAGAAATAATGGTTGCTTGGGGGAAATTTTTTTGGATATGGGATAGATTTAGAAATTATGGTATCGAAACTATAAACTAACAATATTGATAGCACATAAAGAGAATTTGCATTTACCACCACCCCTGAAAGAATAGCAAGGATGTTCAAGGACAAATCGGTGAAGTGTTGGAAATGTCATCAGATTACCACATGTGATGGATGTGTGTGGAAGCCAAAACATACTGGATAAAATTCATACATGGCAGGAAAAAATGACAAAACAGCATATATGTGATCACCCGTAGTCTCTCAAAATAACCCAAAACATACCTTAAAGTCCAGTAAGGCTTTCAACTTAAAGGGCCTGTCACATAGGCCGACGGATGCAAAACGTATGTAAAAAGGACACAGTGAACGAGAAAATGTTCCATCCGTTGTTATCCGCTCTCAAAAGTGCCCCGAATTTGCATAAGCAGAGCGGACAACAATGAAAAGGAACGGATGGGGAGAGGATGTAGCGAGGATGTAAAGCGGATGCTCCACGGAAGCCTAGTGGATGGAAGCGGATGGAAGCAGATAGCACATCCACAGGGCTTCCAGGGGAGCACAGCGAAGCGGATGCGCAATGGAAGGAACGGATGCAGAGCTGATGCAGAGCGGATGAAGCGGATGCATCACGGATGCCTAGCGGATGCCTAGCGGATGCCTAGCAGATGCAAAGCGTTCACTGCGCATGCGGGGAGGATGCATTGCGTCAGCCCCATGGATATAAAAGCACCACCACTTCTGCTGGTGCTTACTCTGCTGGTGCTGCTCCGGGTGCTGGTGCTTACTCTGCTGGCGCTGCTCCTGGTCCTGCTGATCCTGCTGGTGCTGTTGGTGCTGCTGGTGCTGCTGGTGCTCCTGGTTCTGCTGGTCCTGCTGGTGCTGCTGGTGCTCACTCTGCTGATGATGATCCTGGTCCTGCTGGTGCTGCTGGTGCTTACTCTGCTGCTGCTGATCCTGGTGCTGCTGGTGCTGCTGGTGCTGCTGGTCCTGCTTTTGCTGCTACTGTTGTTGTTGCTGCTGCTGGTGGTGGTGGTGTGGTGGAGCTTCCCCTAGAACCTCAAAGCCCCTCTGATGAGGGCCCAGATGGCCCTACCAGAGGGAGGAAAAGGCATAGGCGAGAAGGGGAGAGGAGGCAATACTCCATCTAAGAGGAACATGATGAGGTGCTCGAATGGCTGAGGGAGAACGAGTATCTATGGCGGAAGGGACACAGGCTCTATTGAGACACCAAAAGGAAGCAGGCTGCTTGGACAGAGAAGGCGGAAAGCCTGGGCTACACTTCAGAGGTCCTCCTCGGCTAGTGGAAGCACATGCACACCTGGTACGGGAAGCTGCACCTGAAGAAATATGGCCAGGCCACGGTCAAGCTGATAGACTGAGAGACCTACGTGATGGCCAAGTGCAGCTTCTTGGAGGGTGAGATCCGCCACCAAGGAGCAGCCCCTCTGACAACCCTCTCTCTCAGGCAGCCCGCTGAGAGCCAGTCCTCTTCTGGCCAAGAGTCAGCTCCTGTGTCCAGGCAGGTATCTGTGGAGTGTCCCACGACAGAGACCCCCCCGACAGCTGCATTCCCCATGGCAGAGCGCGTGGAGGACCCCCTGACACAGTGGGAGCAAGGAGAGGGCACTTCCACGAGAGACCAACCCACATCCACCCCAGCTCCACCTCCACAGAAAGCAGGCAGAGAGCCAGACCGGAGGGGCAGAGCCACACTGTCCTGCTGGAGATCAGGGACACCATCAAAAGCAGCGTAGATCTCCTCTCAGCTGGTACACACCGACATACCATTCTCAAACCACAAGCCCTTCCTCACCTATGTCAACCAGACCCTCCTGGACATGTCCGAATCACAGTACCAGGTGATCAAGGACAGGATCACCGGTCTTCTGCACAACCCTCCAGACCCAGCTGAACCTGCTCCCACCCAGTCCAGGTCTGCTCCTCCACCCCAGGTGATGTCACTGCCCTTCCAAGGCTTTCCACAGGCCCTCACCTACCAAGGCTATGGCTATCAGGAGCTCCAGCAGCACAGGCAGTCCTTCCCAGTCCAGGCATAGGTACATCGAACACCACCGGCGCCACCGATGCCACTGATGCCACCAAATGCCACCGACGCCACTGATGCCACCCATGCCACAGATGCCACCCATGCCACAGATGCCACCCATGCCACGGATGCCACCCATGCCACGGATGCCACCCACACCACAGATGCCACTGAAGCCTTACCTCGCTCACCTACAGACCAGACATCCCCATTACACTCCTCCTTCCTCCACCCCAAAGCCAAGCCTGGCCTCAGAACATCTGTCATCAGTCTTGGGACTGACACCCCATGTCCTGGAGGAAGGGGCTCTCAACATCACAGGACTGAGCCAGCTCCCTGAGAGCTTCCTCCACACACCGTCCCCTGCTGTCCTCTCGGGGCCAGGCACCCCAATGGCACCTCAAACCAGCACTCCAGCAGCAGCCACCTCCACAACAACTGGACCCTTCACCCCTGAGACTATGGGCATGCCTCAGAGTGACTGAGAAGAGTGCCAGAGACTGGGTTGCTACCTGATGACTTTATCTGTGCTTGGGACACTTGGGTCATTTTTTTTACAGTTTGTTATTAATAAAGATTATCTTTGCTTCACACACTTGCTTCAGTTCTTTTAGTCAATAAAGTCTTGGTGGAAACTTTTAGAAATGGTTTAAGCCTTTGCATGCTTGTGGGATGGGTTAAGATAGCAGTGGGATGGGCAGGGATACCTGTGGGATGGGCAGGGATACCTTTGGGATGGGTAATAGCTGTGGGATGGGCAGGGATACCTGTGGGATGGGCAGGGATACCTTTGGGATGGGTAATAGCTGTGGGATGGGTTAGGATACCTGTGGGATGGGTAATAGCTGTGGGATAGATAAACCTCCAGTGCAAGCATAGTGGGACTGTATGGTCCACCCTCCCAGGTGCCACACCTTTGGCCCTTTATTATCAATAACAATGTAATCATTGATCCACACACTTCAACATAAACACAACTCTTTATTAAATGCCCTGTTCATTGTAGGGCCACTCAACATACATGGCACAATCTCATCAGTGTGATGAGACAGGCTCAAGGAAGCATCCATTAACCATCTACCATCCTGTCTTGCCACTCCACTGCTCCAGCTAGGGAGTTGCACCAGTGTTTCAGGAGGTTGCGCTGCTTCTTCCCTTCATGTGAAGCTCTGTTGGGGCCTTGCACATCCACAGTGTCTATCAGGTTTTGCCCTTGCCTCCATTCACCAAGCTCCATGTCCCCATTGCCTTGTTGGAGGTCCACGAGCCTCTTCTGCAACACTGGGTAGTGGGTGCACATGAGATTGTGCAGGATGCAGCAAGCTTCCACTTGATCCTCCTCACGGTCTCTGGGAGATGCTGCATGGTGGTGAGAAGTACCTGGAACCTGTTGGCCAGGATGCCAAAGGCGTTCTCCACCACTCGTCTTGCCCTGGACAGCCTGTAGTTGAAGATCCTCTCTTCACGGGTGAGGCATCTGGAAGTGTAGGGCTTCATGAGGTATGTTCTGAGGGAGAAGGCCTCATCCCCCACGATGAAGTAGGGCACATCTTGTGTGTCGTTGGGCAGGGGGTCTGGATCTGGGAAGCCCATGATGAGGTTGCGTTCTAGCCCCTCCTTGAGTTGACTGGCATTGTATACCTGAGCATCTGAAGATGAGCCGTTGCCTGAAGCATCGATGTACATGAACTTGTAGTCAGCATCGACCATGGCAAAGAGGATGATGCTGAAGAAGCCCTGGTAATTGTGATAAGTGGACCCTGAGTTGGCTGGAGCTTTGGAGGCCACGTGCTTCCCATCTATGGCTCCAACTGTGTGTGGGAAGTTCCACTTCTGATACCACTGCTCTGCAACTTTCTTCCATCCTTCTTCAGTGGAGGGACACTGGAGGAGCTGCTCCATGTATTCTTCGATGATGGCCTGCACCACTTCTCTGACCACAATGCTGATGGTGTTGTGTGGCACCCTCCAGCCGTACTACAGGCTCCTGTATGTGGTCCCTGAGGCTAGGTGGCGCAGAGTCAGTGCCACCTTCAGCCCAGGGTCCAGGGTGGCCCCGAAGTTGGTGCTCTGCTTGGTCAACCTGGGTCTCAGCCGCTCCACAACTTCATCAAACATGGTTGGAGGCATCCTCATGAAGTTCTGGAATGCACGAGTGTCTTCGTTCCTCAGCTCCACCATCAGCTTGTTATACAGTCCATACTCGGTTCTTCTCGTGATCCATCTTCGGACCCAGACACTTCTTGTACGCCTCCTTTTCTTCGTGTAGAACAGGTGAAAGAGCCTGTAGATGGCTTCACACTGTTGTAGAACGATGGTGTCTACCAAAAGGAGTGTGTGATGATCCATGGTGGAGATGGCTGGATGCTGTGGAAGAACAAGAGCCAGATGAAGGCTGGATGCTGTGGAAGAACAAGAGCCAGATGAAGGCTGGAGAGGTCTTCACAGCAGGGCTGCAGGACTGAAAGTGAGATCCAGGTGAGTTCCTCCCTCTTTTTATAGGAAATATAGGTTTTCCGCTAGGTGTCCTTTTGCATCCTCTAGACATCCTGCAGACATTCTAAATATCCGAGATATGTCCCTTATGTGAACGTTTTTTCTATTTTAATGCTTTGTATGCAAGCTGCATCCGCTTTTATCCTTTCTCCATCCGTGCTACTAACACTGCGTGTCCGTTCCGCGTCCGTTTTGCTTCCTCCCTGTGTCCGTTTTCCGCTGGAGCAGATGCGAGTTGCGCGGATGCGCAGCAGATGCCTAGCAGATATAGTGGATGCGTAACGGATGACAACGGACGTCTAACGGATGTTCCCCGTATATCGTAGCGGATGCAGAATGGATGCGTTGGATACATTTTCCTCTCAAAAAGTTTTGTGTAGCTCAAAACTTTTTCAGCGGATGAAATGTCTGTAGACGGATGCTGGACGGATAGAGAGTATGAAAAATGGATGCAGTGAGTACAGAATGGAAGCATTGTGTTAACCAATGGATGGCAAGTGTTTCTCTCCATTTTACATCCTCTTTGCATCCGTTGGTGCTGTGTGACAGGGGCTTAACTTCACTGTTTTATTAGGCACAGTTTGAAGTCACAAAAGTAAATAATGAGGCACAAAGAAAACCAAAACAAACCGCATCGATGAGAGTTCCGAAGAAAGCCAAGATAACTAATCATAAACTCCAGGAAAACAACCAAGGAGAGTCCATGGGAAGAATGCCAGCAGAGATAAACCTCTTTCAAAATAAACACTAACCTTTGACTCCAGCAATTCTAACTGCATAATTACAAACTTATATACATAGCTCCCAGCTGCAAGCCATGAGGAGGATCATGGTAATCTCCTCTTGAGTAGACCTCGCTTTTCCCTGATCCTCTCCTCCCTACGTGACCCAGGATGGATAGGGGATGGGCCTGGATCCTCCTCTGACTGCTCAGCTGGCCTCTGCTCTTCCCCAGCTTCCTCCACCATCTCTAGAGACATACTCCCACTCCCTATTGGCTGTTCTTCCTCTTCCTCAGAGTCAGTCTCCACCAGGGGCATGACACTATCCCCCCCTGCAGGGCCCCCTCCCCTGGGACCAGGCAGACAAGGACGTTGAGGAAACCGAGCGTGAAAGTCCTGGACCATATGAGGAGCATGAACATCAGTGGCATCAATCGAGCTGAAGTTCTCTGGTCCATAACCTTTCCATGCCACCAAATACTGAAATCGGCCTTGCAACTGGTGTGAATCCACCTCCTACTACTCCTCTCTCAGAGGGGCTATTGGGCCGGCTGTGATGGAGCCGGTCTATGCAGACTGTCGGCCGAGGCAGGGAGTAACAGGGAACGATGAAAAACAGGATGGATATGCATGGTCCGTGGCAGGGAGAGATGATAAGCCACAGAATTGATCACTGCCTCAACTGGAAAAGGTCCCAAGTAACAGTGATTGAGCTTTTCTGATGGTTGCGTCATTGGTAAGTATCGAGTAGAGAGCCAAACCTGATTGCCTACTTCTAAAGGCAGAACATTGCAACAATGTTGGGCTGCAAACCATTGATAGTCTTCCTTGGCTCTCACTAGTTGATCGTGGACCATGTGGTGCACAGCTTTTAACTCCTGCAAGAACGTATCCACTGCTGAAACTGGGGAATCAGACATGGCTAAAGGGAAAAGTCGTGGATGACACCCATAGTTAGCAAAGAAAGGGGACACATGGGTGAATGCAGGTTGAGCATTGTTATAAGAGAATTCTGCCACCGGCAGCACTTCCACCCAATTGTCTTGTTGAGTATTGCTGAAATAGTGGAGGTACTGCTCCAAAATAGCATTCTCTCTCTCTGAGTTTCGGGGTGATGAGCAGATGACAGACACACCTGAACCTGCAGTTTCATGAGTAGGGTCTGCCAGAAGCGTGCCATAAATTGTACCCCCTGATCTGAAAACCATGCAGTTTGGTAACCCATGCAACCAGAAAACATGGGAGATAAACAATTGATCCGTTATCTTGGCCGATGGAAGACCCGCACATGGAATAAAGTGGGCCATTTTGGTCAACATATCCACCACCACCAAAATGGTTGTGGCACTATTCAATGGTGGTAACTCAACAATGAAATCCAATGAAACTGCCCCCCATGGTCGTTCTGGTGTGGGCAAGGGCTGCAAGAGATCAGGGGGCATATTAGGAGCATACTTGGCTTGGCAATAGATCCCACAGGATACCACATATCCCGACACATCATATTTAAGTCTCGGCCACCAAAATATTCTAGAGATGAGGTGCAGTTGTTTTGAACACCCCGAAGTGTCCTGCTGCTGGACTATCATGACATTGACATAGGATGAGGCCATGAAGAGGACCTCCAGGCACATAAATGCGATCATGGAACCACAATAGGTCCCCAATATATGCCCAAGGAGTCTCTTTTCTCCCATTCTCATCCAATTCTTGACATTGAGCTGCCACAAAGGGTCCTGCCACTGCGCCTCCTAAATCCTCACTCGGAGGTCCACCGGTTTCTCGGTGGCTGCAAACTGCTCCAATGGAATTATTGTCCAGGGCAAGATTTTATCCTCCCTTTGGGTATACTCAGGCTTCCGAGATAGGGCATCGGTGCACTGATTCCCTCCACTTGGAACATAGGTCATCCAGAAATCAAATTGAGCAAAGAATAAGGACCATCTCACCTCACGCTGGTTCAATGCCTGAGCTGTACATAGGTGTTCCAAATTGCAATGATCTGTCCGAACCTTGATTTGGTGATGAGCCCCCTCCAGGTGGTGCCGCCATGTCTCAAAAACGACCTTAACTACCAATAGCTCCTTGTCCCAAATCATATAGTTGCTCTCTGGAGATGACAACTTCCGGGAATAATTAAGTGCACAGGAACAAGGTGCCTGAGGGAGCATAGGCCTGGAGGAGCACCGCACCAACAGCCACATCAGAAGCATCTGTTTCCACCACAAATGGCTTGCTTGGATCAGGGTGATAGGATAGGGTGATAGGACAGGTTGAGGATAGGCTCATAAGCAAAGGTTGCTTTCAATGCCTTGAAAGCTTCCTGCTCCTCAGCACCCCAATGGAACTTCTCTCCCTTCTTGAGCAGATTAGAAAGAGGAGCAGTCAAGGCAGCAAAGCAGGGAATAAATGTGTGGTAGTAATTCGCAAATCCCAACAGTCATTGTACATCCTTAACCCACTGTGGAGGTTCCCACTCCTGCAACAATTGTATTTTTTCCAGGTCCATTTCCACCCCAGCAGATGATGTGCCAAGAAGTCAATTGTGATTTGTGCAAACTAACACTTCTCATGTTTAGCAAATAGGTGGTTATCACACAAACGTTGCAACACCAGCCACACATGCTGCCAATGTCCCTCCAGGGAGTTTGAGTAAATTATAATGTCATCTAAATAAATGACCATGAATTGGTCCAATAAATCATGGAAAACATTGTGCATGAAGTGCATGAACACAGCTGGGGCATTGGTTAATCCAAAAAGCATCACGGTATACTCAAAATGCCTGTACCTCATCCGGAAAGCTGTTTTCCATTCATCCCCTGCACAAATGTGAACCAGATTGTAGGCCCCATGCAAGTCCAACCTCGTAAAGATCTTAGCTTGACAAAGCCACTCAAATCAGTTTAGGGATGAGGGGAAGCAGGTACCGATTCCTCACTGTGATTGCATTCAACTTGCAGTAATCACAACACAAATGTAGTTCCCAATTTCTTTTTCATAAAAAGCACCGGTGCAGCCAATGGGGGAGGTAGAAGGCCAGATAAACCCTTTCCGGAGGTTCTTGTCAATAAAATCCCGCAACGCGGCCAACTCCGGTTCCAAAAGGGAATATATCCGACCCACTGGCAATTTTGCATCAGGCAACAAGTCAATTGGAAAGTCATACACCGGATGCGGAGGCAACTGATCCGCCTACTTGTCCCCAAACACATCAGCAAAGTCCACCAACTCCGCAGGTAGATCCAGGTCTACAGGCATAGCCACACTCCCTGCACAGGAGCGCAAGCAATGGTTGGCACACTTCCTATCAAGGAACTGCACAGCTCCAGATGACCAGACAATCTGTGGATCATGGGCCTGTAACCACTCCAAAACCCACCACCGGAAAATGAGGCACTACGGTGACGTAAAACAAGGTTTCCTCCACATGCTGCCCAACACGCATGGAAAGGGGTTTGGTTGCAGCAACCACAGGTCCCAAACAAAGGGGCCAACAATCAATCATCTCCACCATTACTGGTGGGGATACCTGTTGCTGAAGAATGAACCACTGCTTGACAAAATGAGCATCCATGAAATTGGCTGTGGCCCCTGATTTGACCAAAGCTGGGATCTCCACCGCTCCTACACCAGGCACGAACACACTTGCTGGCAGCACAAGATGCTTCACCAATAGCAACTGTGGTGGAGATGTCGAAGATGTCAAAGGTGGCGAGGATGGCAAGGTTGATGAAGATGGTGGGCCTATGGACTTTACACCCCGACCTGAAGACCCCCATAGGCCGAGTGATGCTCATTTCCCGCCACTGCAGTTATTGCTGCTGTAGATGTCTTAACAGGACACCTGGCTGCAAAATGGCCTTGATTGCCACAATAGAGGCATAAACCATCATGATGATGTCTATTCTTTTCTATTTGAGTCAGGTGAGGGTGGCCCCAACTGCATGGTTTCTTCCAAAGGCACTTCCACCAAGGGCGCCGTCTTGCTGGAAACAGATATGGTCTCTGTCCATTGTCGCGCCCGTCGCTGCTGAAGTCTAGCATTGATACGAAGACACAGATGCATGAGCTCCTGTAGGGTGAGAGGGCATTCAGTGTGCGCCAACTGATCCAGGAGCTCCAATGACAAACCCTCCTGGAACTGGTCTAATAGTGCTGCCTCATTCCATTGTACATCCTGAGCAACCACTCGAAAACTAACAATATAATCCATGAGTGAGCCACGCCCCTGCTTCAACTCTCTCAAATGTCTGTTTGCTGTTTGGCTTTGAACAGGGTCCCCAAATATGGCTCTCTTTATTATCTTTGACTTTTGTGATAAGTCTTTGTTCGTTCTAAGCCTTTGCTGTCCTGACTTTGTTTTTGCAGATTCTGGCTATCTGCTGGTATTCTGCCTTAGTTGTATGTCCTTCTTTACATTCTTTGTATTTGTCCTTTTTTTCTTTGAATTTGCCAGAGATATTGTGGAATGCTGATTAATATAATATGAATATAAACTTAAATGTAAAAGGGAAAGACTATTGATATTGTGCACAAGAAATATGTACCAAACGACACACTGTACAACTGAAAGTTTTTATTTGTTGTTTTGTGTTTGTGTTCATTTATGTTTGTTGTTAAAAATAATAATAATAATAATTTGGATAAAATGTTCATTTTTTACAGTTGCTATTCTTCCCAGAAATGACAATTGTATCTTAGCCCAATTATCTAGATTTTTTTGAATTTGAAGTATTAATTTGCCATAGTTGTCTTCTTTTATGAATGAACATTTCACTGTAAGCCAAATCCCAAGATATTTTACTTTTTTTACTATCTGCATACCTAATTCATTTGATAGTTATTCATTTTGTTTTTTGGTACAGTTTTTTGTTATTATTTTGGTTTTTTCTTTATTAATTTTCAACTCCACCACCTTTCCAAATTCTTCTATTTCTTTTATTAGTATAGAACTTGTTTCTTTTGTATTCTCCATGATAAATACCATATCACCAGCAAAAGCTTGGAGGTTATACTCCTCTTTTTTAATAGTCAGTCCTTTAATATCCTGGTTTTGTCTTATCTGAATCAACAATACTTCTGCCGATAGTATATATAGTAATGGGGCTCCTGGGCAGCCTTGCCTCACTACTTTGCTTATTTCTAGTCCATCCATGGTTTCTCCATTCACTATCACTTTTTCAGTTTGTACAGTATAGATTGTTTTAATGAGTCCCAAGAATCTTTCACCGAATTGCATCTTAGACAGTTGTTCAATGAGAAATCACCAGTTTAGGTTGTCAAACGCTTTCTGGGCATCCAGAAGACAACATAAGCACAACTGGTTTATTTGGATACATCTTGTAGTATTCTAGGACATCCATAATCAATCTTGTGTTGTTCTTCATCTGCCTATTTGGGAGAAAGCCATTCTGGTCAGGATGAATGATTTCACTTAATATCTTTTTCAGTCTGTCAGACATTATCATGGCTAGAAACTTATAATCCACATTTAAGAGCAAGATCAGACTGCAGTTATTTATTTGCTGGGGATCCATCTGTTCCTTGTGTATAAGTGTTATGTATGCCTCTGTACGTGTCTCCGGTATTTCGGTTCTTTCTAGAGCCTCATTATACAAGTCCAGTATTAATGATTCCTCAATGATTCCGGAAATTCTTTATAGAACTCTGATGGTATTCCATCTAGTCCTGGGGTTTTATTTGGTTTTTTGTTTTCCAATAGAATCTTTAATTTCTTGTATAGTTATTTTATTGTTTAACAAATCTTTTGCAGCATCAGATATTATTGGTAAATTCTTCTCTTTGAGGTATTGGATGATGTCCTCCTCTGGGATTTCTTCCTGGGTATACAGATTGGTAAAAAACTTTTGGGCGATGAGTTTCTTTTGATCTATCTGGGAGTATAAGCTCCCATTTTCATCTCTTAACACTGCTATTATTCTTTTTCCCCGTTCCTTCTTTAACTTGTTTCACAGCGATCTCCCTGCTTTATTTGTGTTCTCAAAATAGTTTTGCTTCACTAATTTAAGGCTAGGTCACATCGGCCGATGGATGCAAATGTATGTATAAAAGACACAGCGGACGAGCAAATTTTCCATCCGTTATCCGTTCTCAAAAGTGCCCCAAATTTGCATAAACAGAGCAGATAACAACAGAAAGGAACGGACGTGGGGAGGACGTAGCGAGGATGTTAAGCAGATGCTCAACGGAAACCTAGTGGATGGAAGTGGATGACACATCCGCAGGGCTTCCGTGGGAGAACAGCGAAGCGGACACGCAGCGGAAGGAGCGGAATGCGTAGAGGATGCCTAGCGGATGACGCGGATGCATCATGGATGCCTAGCGGATGCATAGCAGATGCCTAGCGGATGCAAAGCATTCACTGCGCATGCGGGGAGGATGCATTGCGTCAGCCCCGTGGATATAAAGGGAAGCAGCTCGCAAGCAGGTCATCATTCAGAGGAAAGACCTGCTGCCAGACACATCTTCAGCCAACAACCATGGGGAAGAAAAGGAAGCCTGTGCCTACTCCTGCCAGCCCAGGACAGGACCACCATGCCACCCCCTGGCACTGACTCTGCTTCTGCTGGGGCTTCTTCTCCTGGTGCTGCTGCTGCTGCTTCTTCTGCTGCTGGTGCTGCTTCTGCTGGTGCTGCTGCTTCTGCTGGTGCTGCTCCTGGTGCTAGTGCTTCTGCTGGTGCTGACTCTGCTAGTGCTGCTGCTGGTCCTGCTGGTGGTGCTGCTGCTCATGCTACTGCTGGTGCTGCTGGTGCTGCTGGTGCTGCTGGTGCTGCTGGTGCTGGTGCTTCTGCTGGTGCTGACTCTGCTGCTGCTGGTGGTGCTGGTGCTGCTGCTGCTGGTGGTGGTGTGGTGGACCAGCCCCTAGAACCTCAAAGCCCTGCTGATGAGGGTCCAGAAGGCCCTGCCAGAGGGAGGAAGAGGCAATCGCACGAAAAGGGGGAGAGGACACAGTACTCCATTGCAGAGGAACATGAGGAGGAGGTGCTCGAATGGCTGAGGGAGAACGAGTACCTCTGGAGGAAGGGACACAGGCTCTATCGAGACACCAAGCGGAAGCAGGTGGAGAGAGAAGAAGAGAGAAGAAGAGAGAGAAGGCAGAGAGCCTGGGCTACACTTCGGATGTCCTCCTGGGGTAGTGGAAGCACATGGACACCTGGTACGGGAAGCTGAACCTGAAGAAGTCTGGCCAGGCCGCGGTCAAGCTGATGGACCGGGAGACCTACGTGATGGCCAAGTACAGCTTCTTGGAGGGTGAGATCCGCCACCGAGGAGCAGCCCCTCTATCAACCCTCTCTCTCAGGCAGCCCACAGAGAGCCAGTCCTCTTCTGGCCAAGAGTCAGCTCCTGTGTCCAGGCAGCTAACTTTGGAGTGCCCCATGATGGAGACCCCCCCGACAGCTGCACTCCCCATGGTGGAGTGCGTGGAGGACCCCCTGACACAGTGGGAGCAAGGAGAGGGCACTGACACCAGAGACCAACCCACCCCCACCCCCAGCTCCACCTCCACAGAAAGCAGGCAGAGAGGCAGACTGGGGGGACAGAGCCACACTGTCCTCTTGGAGATCAGGAACACCATCAAGAGCAGCGTAGATCTCCTCTCTCAGCTGGTACACTTCGAGCTGGTACACATCTGCAGCACCCTCCAGGCCCAGCTGAACCTGCTCCCACCCAGTCCAGGTCTGCTCCTCCACCCCAGGCGATGTCACAGCCCTTCCAAGGCTTCCAACAGCCCCTCACCTACCAAGGCTATGGAAACCAGGACTTCCAGCAGCACAGGCAGCCCTTCCCAGTCCAGGCACAGGTTCCTCGCCTGCCACAGATGCCACCGACACCACAGATGCCTCACCTCGCTCAACTGCAGACCAGACAGCCCCACTACACTCCTTCCTCCACCCCACAGCCAAGCCTGGCCTCAGAACATCTGTCATCGGTGTTGGGACAGACATCCCATGTCTTGGAGGAAGGGCCTCTCAACATCACAAGACTGAGCCAGCACTCTGAGAGCTTCTTGCACACACCATCCCCTGTTGTCCTCTCGGGGCCAGGCAGCCCAATGGCACCTCAGACCAGCACTCCAGCCACTGCCACCTTCACAGCCCCTGGACCCTTCACCCCTGAGACCATGGGCATGCCTCAGAGTGACTGAGAAGAGTGCCAGAGACTGGGTTGTTACCTGTTGACTTTATCTTTGCTTGGGAGACTTTTCTTGGTTCATTTTGCTTTTTTAATAAAGTCCTACAGTTTGTTATTAATAAAGGTTATCTTTGCTTCACACACTTGCTTCCGTTCTTTTACTTAATAAAGTCTTGGTGGAAACTTTTAGAAATTGTTTAAGCCTTTGCATGCTTGTGGGATGGGTAAGGATAGCTGTGGGATGGGTAAGGATAGCTGTGGGATGGAGAGCTGTGGGATGGGTGAGGATAGCTGTGGGATGGGTAAGGTTAGCTGTGGGATGGATAGCTGTGGGATGGGTAAGGATACCTGTGGGATGGGCAGGGATACCTGTGGGATGGGTAATAGCTGTGGGATGGGTAATAGCCATGGCAAAGAGGATGATGCTGAAGAAGCCCTTGTAGTTGTGATAAGTGGACCCTGAGTTGGCTGGAGCTCCAACGGTGAAGGGGAAGTTCCACTTCTGATACCACTGTTCTGCAACTTTCTTCCAGTATTCTTCAGTGGTGGGACACTGGAGGAGCTCCTCCTTGTATTCTTCGATGATGGCCTGCACCACTTCTCTGACCACAAAGCTGATGGTGTTGTGTGGCACCCTCCAGGCGTACTGCATGTTCCTGTACGTGGTCTCAGAGGCCAGGTGGCGCAGAGTCAGTGCCACCTTCAGCCCAGGGTCCAGGCTGGGCCAGAAGTTGGTATTTGCCTTGGTCAACCTGGGTCTCAGCCGCTCCACAACTTCGTCAAACATGGCTGGTGGCATCCTCATGAAGTGCTGGAATGCACGAGTGTCTTCGTTCTTCAGCTCCACCATCAGCTTCTCATACAGTCCGTACTCCGCTGTTCTCGCGATCCATCTTCAGACCCACACACTTCTTGGACGCCTCCTTTTCCTTGCGTAGAACAGGTGAAAGAGCCTGCAGAAGGCTTGGCACTGCTGTAGAATGATGGTGGCTACCAAAAGGAGTGTGTGACGATCCATGGTGGAGATGACTGGATACTGTGGAAGAGCAAGAGCAAGGCTGAAGAGGTCTGCACAGCAGGGCTGCTGGACTGAAAGTGAGATCCAGGTGATTTCCTCCCCCTTTTTATAGGAAATATCAGTTTTCCACTAGGTGTCCTTCTGCATCCTCTAGACATCTTCCAGACGTCCTAAATATCCGAGATACGTCCCGTATACAAACATTTTTTTCGTTTTAATGCTTTATATGCGAGCTGCATCCGCTTTCATTCTTTCTATGTCCGTGCTACTAACCGTGCACGGACGTTCTGCATCCATTTCGCTTCCTCCCTCTTTCTGTTTTCCACTGGAGCGGATGCGAGTTGCGCGGATGCGCAGAGGTTGCCGAGCGGATACAGCGGATGTGTAATGGATGACAACGGGCGTAGAACGTTTGTTCCCCGTATGTGTCGCGGATGTAGAACGGACGTGGCGGAAAGTTCATCCGCTCAAAAAGTTTTGTGCAGCTCAAAACTTTTTGAGTGGATGAAATCTCAGTAGACAGATGCTGGACGGATAGAACGTATGAATCACGCACGCAGTGAGTACAGAATGGATGCATAGCGTTAACCAACGGATGGCAAGCGTTTTTCTCCATTTTACATCCTCTTTCCATCCGTTGGTGCAATTTGACATGGGCTTTAAGTTTTCTGGCCATTTCTTCTTGGAGATTTAAGCTTATTTCATGTTTCACCAGGTCCATTTTTCTTTTGAGTTCCTCATTATGAAGGTCTTTCTGCATGTCCAAGTTTTCAATTTGTCCTTCCTTTCTTTCTGTTTTTTCTGTTTTTTCTGTTTTTTCAGTTTTTTCTTTTCTTTCTTTCTTTCTTTCTTTCTTTCTTTCTTTCTTTCTTTCTTTCTTTCTTTGTTTCTTTCTGAAGCATATGCTATTGTTAGGGCCCTTATATAATAAGCCTTTGTTGTATCCCATAAATTTTGCACTGTTGTCTGCTCTTTTAAATTGATTTCAAGGAATACTTTTAATTCTTTTTCTATCATACAAATGTATTCTTTGTCTCCTAGTGAGTTTTTATTAAAAGTCCACCTTCCAGTCCTCTTTCCTCTCCATTTGATTTTGATTGAATTGTGATCAACCCAGGTGTTCCGCAAAATCTCAATTTCCTCTATATTTTCTATTAATCCTGAGTCCATCCACATCATGTCTATTATAGGCCATGATTTGTGGGGATTGGAAAAAAAATTGAATTGTCTCTCAAGAGGATTTAATTCCCTCCAAACATCTTTCAGATTCAATTCTGATGCCATTCTGTTGAATGCAGTTGGAAGTGTTCTCTTTTTAAAATTCTTTTTGCTATTTTTGTAATCTTTTTCTATATCAGGGACTGCATTGTAGTCTCCTACAATACATACATTTGCCTGTTTCATTTCTATTATCTTCTGATGGAGTTTACAATAAAATTCTTTCTGGTTTGTGTTTGGAGCATATATTGTTACCAATAATATCTTCTTTTGATCTAAAGTAATTTCTATAAATAACATCCTTCCATCCTCATCATTATAAATTTGCCTTGGATTTAGCCAATCTTTTATATAGACCTCAATACCACTTTTTTTGGTTTGTCAGGGCCAGATATAGTTTACCTAATTTAGGGAATTCTAAAAGATCTGCTTGTTGTTTTGAGATATGGACTTCTTGCATACATATGACATCTGCATTTTGCTTCTGGAGTTTTACGAGTATATGTTTCCTTTTTATTAATGAGTTTAAACCAATTATGTCAATTGATAATACAGTAATTTTTCTATCCATTTTACTGTTTATATAGAGCGACTCTTGTTTCTTTTCTTGCTCTAAGTTCTCTTCAGGGTCTGTTGTTTTCTTCTTCCTCTCTACTCTTCTGTTCTCTTACTTCCCATTCTGTCTCCTGTTCCTCTGACGTTTGCTCTTCCTGGATCCTGCTCTCCAGCTCCTCCCTGCTTTCTCGTTCCTCTTTGGTCCCAGGTAGCACTCATGAAACTCATGTGCTTTATCCAGCGAATCAATTTTATACTTTTTTTCCTGTCAGGATATTAAAAGTCCTTCTAGGGTGAGCCACCTAAACATGATCTTGTTTTTAATCAGCTGAGAGGATAAAAACTGGTAGTTCCTCCTCTGTTTTCTAACCCTCCTGGGTATTTATTTCGGAGTTACCACCTCACTTTCTTTATAGATTAATAGCTCATCTCTAGTCTTTCCATATAACAGATCTCTCGTTTTTCTTGCAAACCGTATGTCGGCCTCTCTTGGTAGCTTGTGCCTGTGTATATATTCTGTAGACCTCGTCTATGTCATTTCACACCTCTTGTTTATCTTTCTGGAGAGCTTCTGCAATCAATTCTGTCATGGGGTTACGTAAATCTTCTTTCCTATCTTCAATGACATTCTGGGATCTGAGGAAGAATACTGCTTTCTCCAATTCCAAATGAACCACTGACTCACAGTACAATACTTTTCAGTTCTGTTCTGTCTCTTCTAACTTCTTTTCCACACATTCAGTTCTGGCTTCCATCATTATCAATTTCTGTTTCTTTTTCACCATCATCTCTTGCATTATTCCAATTTTGTTATCCAGTTTCTGTATATCAGTTTTCATTCCTCCTATATCATTCTTCATTTCACTTTTCAGATCTTCATAATTTTTCACTATGAGTTCTTGAGTCCTCACCATCATCTCTTGCATCATAGTTAAAGTTGACTGTACCGTCTGCAAAGTTAAAGTGGAGCTTGATTTCTCTGCACCCAGCATCATGTCTAAAGATCTTTGCCCTTGTGGGAAGGATATAGTTGTTGTCACCTTCTTTCCTGATTTGACAGTTGTCGTTATTGTCATTTTCAGAATCTTTAACAAACTCTTCCAATCTACCATCAAATGGCACAGTTGAAAATACCCCTCATTATGTTATTTTATCTTTTCTAATAATACAACTTTACAATAAGTTATCTCCTATCTTGTTCTGTATATTATTATCCATATTCAGTATTCAATCTTCACTAATAGAAATTGCTCAGTTATTTGATTTAATAGTTACTCAACTAATAACCTACTATATATTTATATTTGCAGCTCAATATCAAATATAAATTTCATGTGTGTCAATTATAGTCAATCAATAATCAATATGTTTCCTATTAATATAATCAATTCATGAAATATAGATCTTTAAAAAATACTTAGAGAGTCCTAAACATAGTATATGAATTAATCCACAACAAATAAACCTTCATTCTGTTCACAATTACAAATATAAAAGTTCTTATTTACAGAAAGAAGTTTTCAAAAAAAGAAAGTATTCTATTTGTCAGGTTATTGCTTCTTATTCAGATATATTTAACCTACTATTATTCAATGTTCAATATTTATTCTAATATCGCTATATCACTATAATATATTTATATGGATATATATCAAGTATATATATTATGGGTATTGTTTCCAAATCTCCAATCTTCTTTCTTCACTCAGCACTGTGCTGTCTCAAGATGTCTTCTTTCAAATTGCAGTCACTGTAGCTCGCCATTCTTTTTGTTTCACTTTCTCACTGCACTTCCTTTATAGTTCTCACCACTGCTAATCTCTCTCTCTCTGTGATCACAGTCAAAACTTGTTCCACTTCTTTCAATTACACCATCCACAAATGCAAAAAGGAGAAATAACACCACCTCTTCTTTCTCTCCCCCCATCTATTGCCTGCCAGTCTCTCAACGCCACAGTCAATCACTCAGTCCGCCATGAACTCTCCTACCACCAAGTCTGCTGCCTGCTTTGATCTCTCGGTTCGGAGCTTCTCTCTTCTTTCACTGTAACAAGTCTCTTCTATTCAGGTACTTTCCTTTTATCTCACTTTTCCATAGCTAGTCTCGTTGCTTTGCTTCCTTCATCAGTCAGTCAGGCAGCCATATCTCCGGATTCAATCATGAAGATCAATCTCTTTTGGGCTGGTTTTTGGGATTTCTTCCTATAGCATCAGGAAGTCACAGCTCTCCCCAATGTCTCTGAATCTTCTCGTCTCCGCCAATCCCTTCAAGATCTGATTTCACCCCTACAGGCTACTGATTGCAAAACTTTGGGCATTCAGAATGGAGATCCGTTCCCCTGCTCCACATCAATGTGGAGCTACAACCGAAAGCCATATGTCAACTTCACCAAATTCTTCTATTTTTCCTAATTAATTTAAGTCCACTTTCTTGTGGGTCTTCCAAGATAAAGACAAAATCATCTGCAAATGCATGTAATTCATATTGTTCCTTTTTTATTTCCATACTTTTAATGTCTGTGTCTTGCTTAATATTTCTATTTAGCACTTTCAATGTCAATATGAATAGTAAAGGAGATAGTGGACATTTTTAATTGTGCCTTTTTTATATTAAAATTCTCTGTCATATCTCCATTCACCCTCATCTTTGCTGTTTGTTTATGGTATATTGCCTTTCTCATGTTAATAAATCTCTCACCAAAGTCCATAGATTTTAATTATAACAACATAAATTGCCAATTTATATTATCACGAAGATCAATGCCATTTGCTTTCCTGGATGTGTTTCATAATATTCCAATTTACATTATCAATGTATAAGTTCCTTTAGAAACCTTTTTAGTCTCTATACCATTACTGAAGCATATATTTTATAGTCAGCGTTCAGTAAAGATATGGGCCTATAATTTTTTTATCTGCATTAAACCTAAGTCTTCTTTTGGAATCAAAGTGATATTTGTTTGCATCCACAAAACTGGTACCTTCACATCAATCAAGACTTCATTACAGACTGCCAACATTGATGGGCATAAAGTATCTTGTCAACATTTGTAAAGTTCTGCTGGCAGCCTGTCTGTTCCTGGTGTTTTATTATTCTTTTGACTTTTTTTTTTGACCATTTTTTTATTTTTTAACAACAAGCATAAACAAACACAAACACAAAACATCAAATAAAACCATCTTTCCATTGTACAATGTGTGAGATGGAAGCAGATAAAAAACCACCAAAAGATTCGTTGATCCAAGGAAAACAAGGTTTTATTCACGTGTCTGCAGAGATGGGTTCCCTCAGGCATTGAAGGAACCCAGAGCAAAATTCAGGCAGCATTTTTATACCCTAACTGTCCACCCTCTCGTACAAGGGCTTGGCTCACATTCTTTCTGTTTTCAAATTGACACATATATTTCGAAGGTTCATACTAGCTCCCTATCTAGCAAAAGCAGTTACACGGTTTCTGACATCGCAGCACTTTATTACAATTCCCCATTGTTCTAGCCTTATCTTGTTTTTTTCTCTTGTGCACAAACTGGAACACCTTCTTATTTAGCAGAGCTACTGAGTTTGAGACACACTTCCTTATTTAATTCAATGGGTCATCCAACATGACTTCGGTTCTGCTCACAAATGTATCAATTGGTACATATCTTTTGTGCACAATATTAGCAGTCTTTTCCTTCTACATTTAAATTATAATTCATATTATATATATCAACTATGCCTATTGTATTAGATTGTTATTAACACCTTATCAGACTTTAATTATAAATTCACATCATTCTTTTCAAGCAAATATCAACTATTACATGACCTAATATGTTATATTCATTTTATTATGATCAGTTGTAATATATTATCTTACTATCATAGAATAAAATAGAATGCTTTATTGGACAGGTGTGGTTGGACACACAAGGAATTTGTCTTGGTGTAAATACTCTCAGTATACATAAAAGAAAAGACACATTCATCAAGAGTCAAGAATCATATGGTACAACATTTAATGATAGTCATAGGGTACAATAAGCAGTCAAATCATACTAGGAAACAGTCAATATAAATCATAAAGTTACAAAGTTACAGTCATACAGTTACAAGTGGGAGAGGATGGGTGATAAGGAATGATGAGAAGATTAACAGTAATAGTCGTGCAGACTTTGTAATACTTGAACAGTGTTGAGGGAATTATTTATTTAGCAGAGTGATGGCTTTCGGGGAAAAACTGTTCTTGTTCAGTTCTGGTTCAGGAAGTAGGCTAGCCTCTCTGGCCATATCAAATATGGCTTTCAGAGGTGGGGCTATAATGTTAACAATCTAGTATTCCTTAAGACAATCCATTCTTTCACCCACATCAATGTTGCTGCCTGGTAATATGATTCCCAATTGGGTAGACCAAAACCTCCTCTTGATGTGGCATCTTGTAACAATTTTAATTTAATTCTTGCCTTCTTTCCCTGCCATATATATTTCAGTATGATTTTATTTAAAACCTTGAAATATTCTTTCCCTGGTTTAATTGGAATTGACTGAAACAAATATAAAATCCTTGGTAATATATTCATCTTAATTGTAGATATTCTCCCTATTAGAAGTAATTGTAGATTTCCCCATTTTTTCAAATCTGCTGCAATCTGTTGTTTAAGTTTATAATAATTATCTTCTTTAAGAGTTCCACATCTTGCTGTTAGTTGTATTCCTAAATATTTAACTTTATTTATGATCTGGGTATTCAATCTCTCTTTTAATTCTTCCCTTTGTTTTTTCACCATATTCTTAACCAAAATCTTAGTTTTATCTTTATTTATTTTTAAACCTGCCACTTGTCCATATTCTTCAATCTTTTCTACCACTTTAGGTGCTGTTTTTAATGGTTCCTCTAATATGAAAACCAGATCAACTGTGAATGCTTGTAACTTACATTCTTCTTTTTTATTTTCATTCCCTTTATTTCACCATCACCTCTAATATTTCTGTTTAGAACCTCCAAAGTCAATACAAACAGCAGCGGTGACAGTGGGCATAGATCCTTGCCTAGTTCCTTTTTTGATATTAACATTATCTGTTAAGTCTCCATTTATCATTACTTTGTCCGTTTGCTTGTGATATATTGCCTCTTTAGCTTTAATAAATCTTTCACCAAAGCCCATCTGTTCTATTTGTAATGTCAAAAAATGCCAGTTTACATGATCAAAAGCCTTTTGTGCATCTAAAAATACCAAGGTCATTTGCTTCTCAGATTGTGTTTCATAATATTCCACAGTATTCAAGATTATTCTCATATTGTTTTTGATCTGCTTCTTTGGCAGAAATCCATTTTGAACAGTATGTATAAAATTGTTCAACTATCTTTTAAGTCTTTCTGCCATTATTGAGGCAAATATTTTATAATCTGAATTCAGCAGGGAAATAGGTCTGTAGTTTTTAACTTGTTGTAGGTCAGTGTCCTCTTTTGGTATAAGAGTAATATAAGCCTCTGTCCATGAATTGGGTATTTTAGCTTTTGACAAGACTTTATTCATCATTTCAAGCATTGGAATGCTTAAGGATTCCTGTAGAGTCTTATAAAATTCTGCTGGTAGCCCATCTGGGCCCGGAGCCTTTCCAGTATTTTGTCTCTTTAACACCTCCATTAGTTCCATCATTGTTATTTTCCCTTCTAATATCCTCAGATATTTGGGGTATCCTCGGAAATTTTGCTCTTTGCAAGTATAGTTTAACTTTTTCTTCATCAATATTCTCTTGATTGTATAGTTTTTCAGTATTTCTATACTATCTTTTTCTTTTCATCATTTCCATTACAAATCTTTCCTTGATCATCTATTAATTGCATTATCTTTTTCATTTCTCTCTCTTTTTTCAATTTATATGCCAACCATCTGGCCAGTTCATTTGCATTTTCAAATAAATTATGTTTGGCATTCCTATTTTTTGAGCTAATTCTTCTTTTTTCATCAACCCCATTTTGTGTTTAACTATGTCCATTTGCTTTGTGATATCCTTTCTTTGTAGATAACTTTGTAAGTCCCCTTCAAGTTTCTTATAGTCTTCCTCTAGCATCCCTTGTATTCATCTTTTTTTATATATTTCTCTTTCTCATATAGTCTAATATGGTATCAGTCCTCTGGCATACATCTTCATGGTATCCCATAAGTTTTGTAGTGAGGTGTCCTCCTTGTTGTTTTCTTTGAAAAAAAAAGGCCAATTCTTTCTCCATCTTTTGTGTAAATTCTTTTACTTTCAGTATTGTATTATTCAAGGTCCATCTAGATCTTTTTCTTTGTCCATGCCACTTAATCCATACTGGATTGTGGTCCGCCCAAGTACTTGTTTCAATATTAACTTCTTGTATATTTGAGATTAAATCATATATATTCTTGACCATGATAACTGTCTATTGAAGTAAAGGTATATTGTCTATTCTTTACATTTCTTTCTCTCCAAACATCTTTAATGCTCTACCATTTTGAAGAAGGATTTTGGAAGTGTCTTTCTAGTTTGTTTATCAGCTTTCTATGTTGTATAGTCCAGTTTTGTATCTACTACCTCATTAAAATCTTCCATAAGACATATATTATCATATTCCAATTCTATAATTTTCTTATGCAATTTTTTGTAAAATTCTTCTTGTTTTTCATTGGGAGTGTATATTACAACTAAAAGTATATGTTGTTATCAGTTATTTCCACCATTAATATTCTTCCTTCTTCATCTGTAAAAATTAATTCAGCTTTGATCATATTCTTAATGTATAGAACAACTCCCCTTTTTTGTTGTTGTGCCAAGGAAGTATATAAATTCCTGATTTTATGATATTTCAATACCTGAGCATGTTGTTTTTTAATATGAACTTCTTGCAAACAGATTATATCTAATTTTAATTTTTCTAATTTATGGAATATTTTCCTTCTTTCTATGGCCAAATTCAATTCATTTATATTTATTATGATCAATTTCTTTTCTTCCATTATTTATACTTTATATGTAAACAGCTGTTGTAGATCTTTGCTCTCTTGCTTCTTTGAAGTCCTCCCCTCCACCTACTGCTCCTTCCTCACATGTTTCTTCTTGCATTACTTTATTTCTTACTTCTCCTCTTGAGTTTTGATTGTTTCCTCCTCTTGTAGTCTCTCATCTTCTTTTCCTCTGAAATATTCTCCACATAATAATTCTGCTTTTTCTATTGAGTCTAATCTATGTCTTTGCTCTTGCCAGGTAAATATAAAACCATCAGGAAACAACCATCTATAGTTCACTCCCTCCAAAAAAGATTAACTTTTTTGTCAGGAATTGATACTCTCTTCTCATTTCTCTCACTTTTCTTAGTACTTGTTTTAGGACCATAATCTCCTTGCCTTTGTATTTCAGTGGTTCATCTCTTACACTTTGCAGTATTTGTGTTTTAATTGCTTTTTAAATAAATCTTACCTGGACTTCTCTAGGTAATTCTTTTCTCATTGCATATCTTGTAAAAACTCAGTACACCTCATCTATTCCATCCATTGTTTTCTCTTTGTATATAGAGAAGGCCCCTAATACAAGGCCTCTGCCAGTATTTCTATCATTATTTCTGTGAGGTTTCTCCCTTTTCTTCCTCAATATTTTGGAATCTGAGATAGAAATCTTCCCTATTCATCTCCCAGCCCAGAATTCCACTTCCTTTGTCATATTCAACAGCAGTCAATCTGCTGTCCTTTTCACTGACTTTTTATCTCTCTGATCACCTTTTTCCTCTATCTTTTGAAACCTTTCTTCATTCTTCATCATCATTTGTTGTATGTTCTCTAGTTTCTCATCTGTTTTCTCTGTTCTTAATTCTTTCTATTCACATCCCTTGTTCTTGTATTGCTTGTAGTATCATTTGTAAGGTAACTTCATTTCCTTTCTCTTTGTCTTTCTCCTTTTCCTGTGTAACATCACATATATTCATATGTGGTAACATCACCACTGGCCATTAAGTGGGAGGAAGAGATAGGGATTGATGAACTTGTGGTGGTTGCCTTCCTCATTTCAAATTAATTGTAAATCCAATTGATAAAAATTAGCTTATAACCCCAGTAAACAATAAACAATGTTCAGGTTCTTCTTTACCTCAATCCAATTTGAAAAAAGAGAAAAAGAGTTTTAAAAATTAAAATTCAATGTAGAAGTAAAAAAAAGAAAAAGAAAGAATGGGAAAAAGTCAAAAAGAAAAATTCAACTTCAAGGATAAAAAAAGGATAAAAAATTATTTAAAGATAAAAAAGGTATAAAAATAATCCACCAGTAATATCAAGAAGAAAATAATGAGTCAAAGGAGGTAAAAAGAAACAGAGGAAAAGCTTAAAAAGGCTAATATTCCAGCAACATAATCCCAATCAAATGGAAAAAGAGAAACGGAGAAAGGAAAAAAAAGCCAAAAGAATCTGGCCAGGCAAGGCTGCTAGACAGAAAAACATTGCAGTTTAAAATTTTGTCACAAAGTAAATCACTGCCAGCATACAATGTTCAAGGCACACTATCAATGTTTCAGCAAGTATTGTCCAAAGTCACCAAAGACACTTCTTGCAACTTCAATTCCCAGCCACTGAGATTTTACAAGAGTAACACCCAGGGGTGGGATTCAATTTTTTTTAACAACTGGTTCTGTGGGCATGGCTAAGTTGGTGGGCATGGCTTGGTGGGCATATTATTGGCTGGGCATTGCCAACTCAATATTACTCACATCGAGACATGCATCTCCTTGCCTGGCCTCTCATGACTGTAGGGATGCTGCAATAGTCGTAAGTGTGAAAAATGGTCATAAGTCACTTTTTTCAGTGCCATTGTAACTTTGAATAGTTCCTCCACACAAGCAAAGTACCAGCAAAGGGAGAGAAAAAAGACTCCAGAGAGGTTCCTGAAACAGGAAGTCTAGTCCTGCCAATAATGTAATAAGGGTTAACAGGCAGTTTCTGTAAGCAACATCAAAATGTTTCCTTCCTGCCTTCCTTACAGTATTAGGCCAGTAATTTCTTCTAACAACCAGTTCTCCGAACTGCTCAGAGTGTTAACATCTGATTCTAGCAAATAGGTGCGAACTGGTAGAATCCCATGCCTGGTAACATCTGTATAAACAATTCTTCAATGTTCCACTCTTTATCTTCTCTAAATATAAACAGCCTGGCTGGAAAGTTTCTGTTTCTCAAAGTAAAAGTGTTCTTTAAGGCCTCTAGTTGGCAGTGTTACTTTGTTTTATTTAACTTTCAGTTCCTCTTTACAATGTAACAAAGTCAAAAAGAAATTTCAAAATAAAAGGTTCTCTTATAGAAAAAAGAGAAAAAAGAAAACCAGCAGAACACAAAGAAAAGTCCAGTTTCTCCCATTAAATTAGATGTTATGATTTTTTTCTCATTGATTATTAAACAAACAAAAGTCCAATCCAGTTTAGGATGATTCATTGAACAATAAAAATCCAATTAGTTTGACAAATGACTCTTTTCTGCCATTGTTTCCTCTTCTTGTCTTCAATTATCCTTCTTTTCCCCTTTAGGGTTGCTCTTTTATAAGAAAAAAAAAAGTTTGAAATCTCACCAAAGCCGACACACTTTCTTTCCCTTTCTTTCTTCCAAAAGCTGTCCCAATCTTTCAGCAGCTTCAATTGCCGCTTTCCTCAACAGCCAAATTGGAGAATTTTTCCTAGATCAACCAGGGATTTTGTGATATCCCTAGGATCAATAAGCTGCAGTCTCCTTGATCACCATCTCTTCATGACAGTTTAGGTCCAAATGGACCATCCAGCTGCGGGAATATGAGCGTCGGTCCTGGAGTTCCAAAATCCTTTTTCTGGTACTTTAGGTAGTTCCATTTTTTCCAAATATTCTTTGATTTCTCTTCTGGAACTTTTTCTTGCTCATACAGCTTTTCATAATAATCTTGAATTATTATTTCTTTATCCTCATGTTGGTAATATAAAGTTCCTTTCTTATCTACTAGCCTATGTGTAAATGTCTTCTTTTTCTCTGTTTTCAATTTCTATGCGAACCATTTTCTGCCTTATTTGTGTTTTCAAAAAAATGTTCTATTTAGCATTTATGATTTTTATGCCAACTCTTATTTAGTAGAATTATTTTATGTTTTACTAGGTCCATTTGGTTTTTTAGAGTCTTCTTGTTTACTTCCTTCTGTAATTCTAATTCCAGTCTCCTATGTTCTTCTGCTAACCTATTTTGATTTTGTTTCTTTTTCTTGTTTTTTTCTCTGTGTATGTTATAGCTAATCCCTGTCTGCTATGCTTGTCTGTTCTTGTCTGCCTGTTTCTTATGGGCTTGATGAGCATCATCTAATGCTTTACAGGTAACCGACCAGATAAGCTGGAGCTGTGTTATCCACTCCTCCAGCGATGGGATTTGGGGTTTCTCCTGAAGTAGTTCTGGAATGGGTACAAAATTCTAACCAGTAGCCACTTTAAATGGGATGAACCCAGTGCTACTATGGGTGGAGTTATTATAAGCAACTTCTGCAAAAGGCAATAAATCAGACCAGTCATCTTGCTGATAAGTTACATAACATCTAGGTTCTATTACTGAGTTAGTTCACCCACAACCCCATTAGTTTGAGGATGGTGGGTGGAGTTTAAGCCCTGGGCATAGCCTAATAACTTCAAAAATTCTCTCCAGAAATTAGAAGTGAATTGTGCCCCCTATCTGAAATTGTACATCCAGGAACACCATGTAGCATATACACATGTAGAATAAACAGTTTAGCCAACATTTTAGCAGAGGGAATCTTTGCACAGGATACAAAGTAAAATAGTTTGAAAAATAGATAAGTAATAATCCAAATGACTGTATTTCCCTCATTCTCCTGAAGTTCCACAATGAAATCCATTGAAATTTCCTTCCACAGGGCACTCGGCCTAGCAATGTTCTGTAGCAGACAAGCTGGTTTACCAGGGGATCATTTCACCAAAGCACACACGGGACAACTGGCAACATAAGCTTCTATGTCTTTTTTCAAAGATGGCCACCAGAACTGCTGTATAACTAAGTGCAGAGTTTTCATGAACCCAAAATGCCCAGCAACTTTTGAATCGTGGGCATGTTTTAGAATGGCTCTTCTGAGACTATTGGGATATATTATAACTTTGGCCTCACCCATGCCAAGCCATCATGAATAGTGCATTCATTTGAGTGGGATAAAAACCAATCATCCAATTTTAATGCTCCTTTTAACTGTTCAGTTAAATCATGAAAAAGGTCAATATTCCCCTTCCCCTGGGCTCTGGTGACCACTGGGACAGCCAGTTGCTTCATAGGTACAATAGGGTGGATCACTTCAGATCAGACACTATTATACTGGGGCAATCTAGATAAAGCATCTGCCATAAAATTATTTTCCCCAGGTAGATATTTTATTGAAAAATTAAACTGCTTAAAGTATTGCACCCAACACATTTGCTTGGGTGACAACTTTTCTGGGGTCTTTAGAAACCTCTAGGTTTTTGTGATACATCCATACCTCAAAGGGGTGTTTTGCCCCTTCAATGAAATGTCTCCAAGTTTATAATGCCCTTTATTAATTGCAAATGTTTCCTTCTCCCAAAAAGCCCAACTCTGTTCATTTCAGTTAGTTTTTGAGAGGTTTAAGCACAAGGTTGTAAAGTCCCATTCACATTTGTTTGTAGTAGGACTGCTCCCACAGTAACTTCACTTGCATGGCCTGGATCACAAAGGGAGCATACATAACTTAGTGTTTAAGAACAGGTTTGGCTGTTAGTCATTGCAGTTTCTCAAAAGCCACTTGGCATTGCATGGACTTCTCCAAAGGTCGGTTTGGCTTTGATTTTAGTTCTCTTTTTGTCTTTAGGAGATTTGTAATGGGCAACGCAATCTTTGCAGAAGCTGGGATAAATTGATGGTAGAAATTAGCAAAACCTAAAAAGCTTTGTTTTCTGGTGCATGGGGGAGCCCATTCCAAAACTGCTCGGACCTTCTTCAGGTCCATTTCTATCCCTTCATGTGATATATGATACCCCAGATAGTCAATTTTCTTTTGGTGAAATTCATGCTTAGATAGCTTAGCATACAGTTCAGCCACCTGAAGCTTTTTCAAGACTGACCGCACCAACTTCACATGCTCACCCATGGTTTCCATATAAATAAGAATATCATCGAGATAAACCAACACCCCCTTGTATAGGTGTTCATGCAACATCTCATTTATCAGTTGCATGAATATGGCAGGGACTTCTTGCAGACTAAATGAGAGTACGTTAAATTGAAAGCAAACCAAAGGGCATTAAATGCAGTCTTCCATTCATCCCCTTCCTTAATTCAAACTCTATAGTAAGATTTTCTCAAATCAAGCTTAGTGAAGATCTTTCATTTGGCTAGATGAGTTAACATGTCCTTCATTAAGGGGAGTGGGTAAACGTTTTCTACACAAACAGCATTTAAGTTTTTATAATCCACACATAAATGCTAAGAGCCATCTTTTTTTTCTCAGAACAACACTGGGACTGCCACTCGGGACCTAGCAGGCTGAATGAAACCCCATTATAGTTTTTTATCAATAAAAGACCACAATTCCTCCAGCTCTCACAGTGTCATCGAATACAGTTTTGGCTTGGGAATTTCATTCCAGGAAGGATCTCTATGCTGCAATCTGTGGGACAATGGTGTGGCAGCATGTCTGAAGCCTTTTTGCTAAAAACCTCCCTGAAATCCCAATATTCTTTTGGAATTTTCTCCTCCCCTGCAATGTGTTCACTTGCCACCGATGCCAGCTCCTGGTGTCCTGGGCCTTACTAGGGTTTCCCTCCCTCCTGCAGCTGGGCAGAATGAATGTGCAGCAGACCATTCCTCCAATCCACCTGAGGGTTCAATTTCCAAAGCCAGGGTAATCTGAGTAAGAGGGGGCACTCCATTCCCAGGGCCATGATAAAACACAAAGCATCTTGGTTTTTCCCCATCAACATTTCCACTGGCTTCATTACAAAATGAGCCAGGCCACCCCCAGTCACCGATCCATCTAATTGGCAAAATGCTATGGTTATTTTCAACATTCTTAGTCTCAACAACCACTGGGCTAATTATGCACCTGGTACACCCAGAATTCAACAGGGCATTTCCCCTGGGCACTGGCAAAGGCACCCTTAATTCCACTGGGATGGTCCTGGGGCCCACTTGTTGATGTCTCAGGGGGTCGTCATTGGAATCAGACTCACTTGTGCCAGAAGTGGTTGGAGATTCCAACTCTTTTCCTGGAAGAGTGAACTCAATGACTTCCATGGCCTTCAGAACCGTTTCATGCTGCTTGGCTGGAGGTGACTTTTTTCCCTTCAGTCAACATTCCTTTGATGTCCAGTTTAGTATAGCAATTGGCAGCTCGATGACCCTCCTTCCTCTGTAGAACTGGTAGCTCTGAAGAACTTTTGCCCGCCCACCCACCCAGGCTCTTACCTGATCTTTATTTCCTGATTTTTCAAGTTCAGCTGCCGAACAAGGCACAGCTGCAGTTAGAAAAGCAAGAAAAGAGGGCTGTTTTAAAGGCTGCTTTTCTGCAGGCAGCTGATGACGATTTACAGGTGCGTGGCTTGCAGTCTGCAGGGTAGCTCGTAAATGCCAAACTGGTAGTTAACCCTGTCGTATCCCACCCCTGCTCACTTTGGCTGCTTCTGAGGCAAAATCATCCCCATATTCCTCCATATGATTCTAAACTTGGGCTAAGAAGAATCCCAAGTCCTTGGAATCCCCTCCATATTTTACTTCCAGCAGAGGAATTTTTGGAATTTGGCGCCTCTGTGGTGCTGTCCCCCCATGGGGGGGCATTCCTGCAGCCTACACTGGCCTCTGCTGGGTTATGGGAAACACTTCTGGGGCTGCAGAGGCTTTTGCCCCCCACCATTGCTTCACCAGCCTCTTCCCACATAGACAACGCATATCTTTTTCTAGCTCTCCAATTCTCTAGAATTTCATGCAATAAACGCAAAGTTTGGGACAGCAGGAGGTCTTCTTCGTCTTCCTCCTGCTAGGCAGCTTCTCCCTGCCAGCATCTGGCAGCTGTTACCCCAGGGGGGAGCTCTTCCAGCATTTCCATCTGTTCTACTCCCAAAGACCATTTGGGACATACCACTGGTTTCTCCTCAATCTTCAACACAAACAACAGCTCAGCCCCCCTTTGACTGCAAAGGAGCTGTGAAGGGGTAGATCCAACAGCTCCCAAATCATCTTGATCACTGCCTTGGTTAGACATTATTTCTTTTTTATTTTTTTTTATTTTTATAAGAAAGAAAACAACAAATAAAACCTTCTTTCAATTGTTCAGTGTGTCAGTTTGGTACATATATCATGTGCGCAATATCAGTAATAATTTCCTCTTAACTTTACTTTCATATTTTATTCTAATCAACATTCCATTTCATATTATGTCATTATTATACTATCATTAAAGTTTTAATTTCAATTCCAGGCTATCTTTAAAAACAAATCTCAGTTCTAACTAAATTATATTCATAGAATAACTTATTCAAAAATAATCAATTATATCATTACTATTACAATATACTTCAATTTCTTACTCTTCTCTCTAGCCATTGATAAAATAAATCCCAAATCTTATAATAGTCCTTTTCTTCTTGCTCTTTAATTGCTAATATTAGTCTAATCATTTCTGCACATTCCATTATTTTCTTTATCACCTCCTCCTGTTGGAATTTTCTCATTTTTCCAATTATGAGCAAATACAATTCTAACTGCAGTTAAAACATTAATAATCAAGTATGTTACTGCACATGTCCACCACATATGGTAATATGATCCCGGTATCTGATGATATTTCCAACATTTTGCTGATTTGTTGAACAGCTGCTGCTCGAATGTGCTGCAGCAGCTCCTCTTGGTTTTATTTTATCAACTTTTAGTACTCCCATTGGATACTTTTTATTTAAATAATATTTTTTGGAGAAGATAACAGTGTAGACCACAACACAGACAATTTTTTTTTGTTTTGCTAGGGACTAATAAGGCATGGGAAAAAGAAAGAAGTGCCGCGACACCAGATTTCTCTCACCAGCAAAGACTGCAAAACAACCAAGAATTGAGGAGCACTTTGCTGGTAAGAGATCTGGCCTTCCTTGACTTTAAGCATTCAATATCCAGGGAGAAATTACCTCTGGGAGAAATTATAATGCACTACCATTGATAAACATCTCCTTTACCTTATACAAAAATTGTATGCTAATTCCACCTTGAAAGTGAGTGGATACTTTCTGGATGCTTGACATTTAGGTGTAATCTTCAAGAGACTTTAATTGGTCCAGTAAGGGTACAAAAGGGGTATGGCAGGGTTGCATCCTGTCCCCCTCCCTTTTTAACTTCTATATTAACCCCCTGATAAATCTCTTACAGATTCCTGATTAATATCCTCCTAATGTAGCACAATGTAAAATTCCGATTCTTCTATATGCCGATTCTGCTGCTATAATTTCACAAACTTCCATAGGACTGAAGAAAGCAATTACGGCAACACTAGAATACTGTAGACATAATAAGGTAGTCCTTAACTTTGACAAATCAAAAGTTTTAGCTTTTGCTAAAAGATCTAGACAATACTCCTGGAAAATAGGACATTGTCTAGAATAGGTTAGAACATTCAGATACTTTGGATGGTTTTCCACTCACAAGGGACATGGAAGGCACACCTGGATCACACATTGCAAGCAGCCTATAAATTCTCAAATGCAATTAAATATTTTTTTATACCAGAGGAGGGCAAAAAGGACCTGCGGCCTTAAAACTTTTTGAGGCCAAAACGTTGACACAAATTCTATATGGGGCACAAACAGGAATCCTTGCAAAAAGGACTTGCTAGAACCTATACAAACCAAATTCTTGTGAGCATCTTAGCTGCATTCAAAGGAACTCCAAATGCCCAGTTAAGAATTGAGACAGACATGCCTCAAATTCAGGTAAGAGCCTGGAAGATGATGATCATTCATTGGTTAAAAATGCATTTCTTTTCAGAGGGACTGACCCCAGTAATACTGACTGATAACTACCCCTCCCCCTGGAAACACACACTAGACCACAAGCTTGACTCCTATGGGCTCTCACCAGTATTCTTAATGTCCCTAGGTTTTGACCAAACAAAGCAAGTTGTAATCAATAGAATGAAGGACATGGAGTTCCACGAAGAACTAAATAGGTTGGCTTGCACAGCAGGAACAGAATCAAACAGGGAGTATGGGAATTGGCAAGATATCTAAATGATCTGATCTTCCCAAAACAAAGAATGGTTTTCTTCAGAGCCAGAGTTAATATTCTATGATGAGCACTCCTTCAGGGCAGGCATAAGTAAACAATAGCAGAACAGGTGTGTGTATATATATGTGTGTGTGTGTGTGTTAAAGGTGAAGTTGGATATCTCACATGTTTTATTGTACTGTGAGTTATACAGAGTTTATAGGTCATTGTATATTCTCCCCTTACTAGAAAGATTGCCAGGGAGGGCAGACAATTTTTATGTAGGCTTATTCCTCCAGGATTCAAACCCAGCTATTATGTGTGCAATGGCAAAATTCTCTGTTGCTGCAATGTCTACAAGAAAAAAATTGGTCGCAGAATTATATATCTGTCAATTTGTGCCAATTTTTGGAGATAGAACAATCTTTGGCAAATGATATTTACACACACATTGGCTCTCCACTCATATAAACCAGGGAATGACCCAAACTGTTTGAGAACATGTATTTTCTTAACAGGGATGTTTTTATCCACTATTAATGTATTATAATGTGTCAGTACTTTTTTTATATATTGTAAATAGTGATGTCTATTGCTGGTCTAAGACCGTAATAAAGTTATATTCTAAGTCCTTGAACATCTTTGCTATTCTTGCTGGGGGTAAATACATCTTATACAAATTCTCTTTAAATGCTGTTGACATTGTTAATTTACAGTTTCTAGTCTATAGTTTCTGCCATTTATCCAAATCTATCCCATATCCAAAAAAATTTCCTCAAGCAATCGTTTCTTTAATTTGTTCTCCTAATTTCACTCCTAATAAACAACCATAATTTTTTAAAATCATCCTTTCAATACCTGTTAAGATTTTATCTGATCAGTCAATTCTTTATAAAACCCATCTATTTTACTATTTTTTTATATCTAGAATGTATTTGCATATATGAATACAAATTCATATTTATCCTTTGTTCATCTAGTTCTTGCTTTGTTTTGAGTTCACCCTTTTCATTTAAAATTTCACTTTATCTAACAATATGTTCTATTTTTAAAATATTTGGATACGCAAATGCCTCTATTGTTGATAACCACACTGGTATTTTCAAATAATGTTGTTCCCTTATTTTCTCTCATGTTGATAACAAAGCATCTCGAATATAATGTCTTCAAAAGTATCCATGCGCTTTATTTTCCTTATACCATAAAAATGCATGCCACCCCAATTGCAGATCGTGACCTTCCAACATTAACAGTCCAGTATTTCTAAAAACAATCCATTCTTTCATCCATATCAATATTACTGTCTGATAATATAAATCCCAATTGGGTAGCCCAAAACCTCCTCTCATTCAAGTATCCTGTAATAGTTTTAATTTAATTGTTGTCTTCTTTCCCTGCCATGTATATTTCAACATCATTTTATTTAAATCCTCAAAGTATTCTTTCCCTAATTTTATTGGAATCATCTGAAACAAGTATAGTAGTATATTCATTTTAATTGTAGATATTCTTCCTGTTAAGAATAGTAGTACATTTTTCCATTTTTCCAAGTCTGTCACAATCTGTTGTTTTAAGCCCATGTCACACTGGCCAACGGATGCAAAAAGGACACAGCGGACGAGCAAAATGTTCCATCTGCTGTTATCCGCTCTCAAAAGGGGCGAAAATTTGCATAACCAGAGCGGGTAACACGGATGCGGGGAGGACGCAGGGCGGATGCAAAGCGGATGCGGAACGGAAGCCCAGCGGATGGAAGCGGATGGCAGCGGATGGGAGTGGGTGGCACATCCGCAGGGCTTCCGGGGGGCTTCAGCGAAGCGAACACGGAATGGAAAGAGCGGAAGCAGAGTGGACGCCAAACAGATGAAGCGGATGCAGAGCGGAAGCCTAGCGGATGCAGAGCGGAAGCCTAACGGATGCCTGGCGTTCACTGCGCATGCAGAGAGGATGCATTGCGTCAGCCCCATGGATATAACGGAAGCAGCTCGGAAGCAGGTCGCCATTCAGAGGAAAGACCTGCTGCCGGACACATTGACTGCCTTGCCTGCCCTGCCTGCCAGCCTTGCTGCCAGCCTTGCTACCAGCTTCCCTGCCAGCCTTGCTGCCTGCCTTCCTGCCAGCCTTGGTTCATGTCTGCCTGCCAGCCTTCCTGCCAGCCTTGGTTCATGTCTGCCTGCCAGCCTTGGTGTCTGCCTGCCAGCCTTGGTTCCTGCCAGCCTCCCTGCCAGCCAGCAACCTCACAACCATGCGGAAGCACAGCAAGCCTCAGCCATCTGCTGCCAGCCCTGGCAAGAGGGACAGGGCTACCATCCCGCCCCCTGGCCCTCACTCTGGTTCTGCTGGGGCTTCTGCAGCACGGGCTCGCTCTTCTGGGGCTGGGGCTTCTGCTGCTTCTGCTTCTGGAGGAGCTGATGACAAGCACTCCAGCACCAGCCACCTCCACAGCACCTGCACCCTTCACCCCTGGGACTGAGCAACCAAGAGGAGTGCTAGAGACTCATTTTTGTCTTATAGCTTGTTGTTAATAAAGTCTATTTATGATTCACACACTTGCTTCATTTCTTTTTTTTAATAAAGTCTTGCTGGAAACTGTTAGAAATGGTTTAAGCCTTTGCATGCTTGTGGGATGGGTAAGGATAGCTTTGGGATGGGTTAGGATACCTGTGGGATGAGTAATAGCTGTGGGATGGGTTAGGATAGCTGTGGGATAGATAAACCTCCAGTGCAAGCATAGTGGGACTGTATGGTCCACCCTCCCAGGTGCCACACCTACGGCCCTTTATTATTAATAATAATGTAATAATTATCCACACATGTCAACATAAACACAACTCTTTATTAAACGCCCTGTTCATTGTAGGCCAACCAAACATACATGGCCCAACCTCATCTGTGTGATGAGACAGGCTGAAGGAAGCATTCATTAAGCATCTATCATCCTGTCTTGCCACTCCACTGCTCCAGCTGGGGACCATTGCACCATTGTCTCAGGAGGTTGCGCTGCTTCTTCGCTTCATTTGAGGCTCTGTTGGGGCCTTGCACATCCTCAGTGTCGATCAGGTTTCGCCCTTGCCTCCATTCACCAGGCTCCATGTCCCCATTGGCTTGTTGGAGGTCCACGAGCCTGTTCTGCAAGACTGGGGAGCGGGTGCGCATGAGATTGTGCAGGATGCAGCAAGCTTCCATGATCCTCCTCACGGTCTCTGGGCAATGCTGCATGGTGGTGAGAAGTACCTGGAACCTGTTGGCCAGGATGCCAAAGGCGTTCTCCACCACCCGTCTTGCCCTGGACAGCCTGTAGTTGAAGATCCTCTCTTCACGGATGAGGTATTTGGAGGTGTAGGGTTTCATGAGGTAGGTTGTGAGGGAGAAGTCGTCATCCCCCATGATGAAGTAGGGCACATCTTGTGTGTCGTTGGGCAGGGGTTCTGGATCTGGGAAGCCCATGATGAGGTTGCGTTCCAGCCCCTCCTTGAGGTGACTGGCGTTGTATATCTGGGCATCCGAAGATGAGCCGTTGCCTGAAGCATCGATGTACATGAACTTGTAGTCAGCATCGACCATGGCAAAGAGGATGATGCTGAAGAAGCCCTTGGAGTTGAAATAAGTGGACCCCGACTTGGCTGGAGATTTGCAGGCCACGTGCTTCCCATCTATGGCTCCAACGGTGTGTGGTAAGTTCCACTTCTGATACCACTGCTCTGCAACTTTCTTCCATCCTTCTTCAGTGGAGGGGTACTGGAGGAGCTCCTCCTTTTATTCTTCGATGATGGCCTGCACCACTTCTCTGACCACAATGCTGATGGTGTTGGATGGCACCCTCCAGCCGTTCTGCATGCTCCTGTAGGAGGTCCCAGAGGCCAGGTGGCGCAGAGTGTGTGCCACCTTGAGCCCAGGTTCCAGGCTGGGCTGGAAGCTGGTGTTTGCCTTGGTCAACCTGGGTGTCAGGCGCTGCACAACTTTGTCAAACATGGCTGGAGGCATCCTCATGAAGTTCTGGAACGACCGAGTGTCTTCGCTCCTGAGCTCCACCATCAGCTTGTTGTACAGTCCGTCCTCCGCTCTACTGGCGAATCATCTTCGGACCCAGACTCTTTTTGGGTGGCTCCTTTTCTTCTCGCAGTAGTGTTCACAGAGCCTGCAGATGGCTTTGCACTGTTGCAGAACGATGGTGGCTGCCGAAAGGACTTTGTTACAATCCACAGTGGACATGACTGGATGCTGTAGAAGAGGAAGAGCCAGATGAAGGCTGCAGAGGTCTGCACCGCTGGGCTGCTGTTCTGAAAGTGAGATCCAGATGAGTTGCTCCCCCCTTTTATAGGCAGTACAGGTTTTCTGCTAGGCATCCTCTTGGCATCCTGTAAACATCCTTAATATCCGAGATAGGTCCCCTCTGCGAACGTTTTTTCCGTTTTAAACGCTTTGTTTCCGTTCTGCATCCGCTAGGCATCCGTTCTGCATCCGTTCCGCTTCCTCCCTGCGTCCGGATGCAGAACGGACGAACTGGATATATTTTCTGCGCAAAAGTTTTAGGCAGCCCAAAACTTTTGGAGCAGATGAAACATCCATAAACGGATGCTGGACGGATAGAGAGGAAGCAAAACAGAGGCAGTGAGTACAGAACGGATACATCGCGTTAACCAACGGATGGCAAGCTTTTTTGTCCGTTTTACATCCTCTTTGCATCCGTTGGTGCAGTGTGACATGGGCTTTAGTTTATAATAATTATCTTTCTTAAGTGTTCCACATCTTGCTATCAATTGTATTCCCAGGTATTTCACTTTTTTGTGATCTGGATATTTAGTCTGTCCATTAATACTTTCCTTTGTTTTTCCATGATGTTCTTCACTAAAATCTTAGTTTTTTCTTTATTTATTTTCAGTCCTGCAGCCTCTCCATATTCTATCTTTTTTATCAATTAAGAAGCTGTTTCCAATAGTTCTTCGAATATAAAGACCAGATCATCTGCAAATGCCTATAATTTATACTCCTCCTTTTTTTTATTTGCATTCCCTTTATTTATTTCCTAATATTTCTATTTAATACTTCCAAAGTCAATACAAAAAACAATGGCGACAAAGGACATTCTTGCCTAGTTCCTTTTTTAATGTTGATATTATCTCCCAAATCACCATTTATCATTACTTTTGCTGATTGTGCATACATTGCTATTAAAAGCATCTTTAAATTATTGTCTATTATTTCCACCATCAATATTTTCCTTCTTCATCTGTGAAAATTAATTTAGCTTTTATTATATTCTTAATATATAGGATTACTCCTCTTTTATTTTGTTGTGCCAGTGAAGTATATAAGTTCCCAATTCTGGGACAGTCCAGTACTTGAGCATGTTGCTTTTTAAATGTGTACTTCTTGTAAGCAGATTATGTCTAACTTTAATTTTTCTAATTTATTATTTTCTTTCCCTTTTGATGGCCAAATTCAGTCCATTTATATTTATTGAGATTAATTTATTTTCTTCTTCAATTGTTTATACTTTATATGTAGGGTTTATTGTGCTCATTGTTCTTTGCTCTTTTGCTTCTTTTGGTTCCACCTTTCTACTATTGCTCCTTCTTCTCATGTCCTTTCTTTTTTTTTTCTTTTTCTCTTTCTTCAGCCATCTCTTCTCTAAGTTTAATTATTTCCTTGTCTCTTGTTCTTTCTTCTTTTCATCTAAAATATTTGTCATAAAATTGTTCTGCTTTCTCTATTGAATCCAATATGTCTATAGCACGCGCCTAAGATCTCCCCCTGATAAAGGAGAGGAAAACATCAGAAAAGGCTTGGGGCTGAGAAAAACAAGCATTGCTAAAAAAGAGTTTTCATTAGTTTGCACTTTGCAGCTTACTATCATAGGTGTGTGTGTGTGTGTGTGTGTGTGTGTGTGTGTGTGTGTTGGGTTGAATAAGTTGGATGGCAATAGCTGGTTTTATACAAAGGAGTTTTTGTTTCAGGTGGTTTTCTCCATCTTAGAAGGAGAGAGGGAAGGAGAAAGGGAAGGGAGAGAAAGAGATGATAGAGAGAGAGAGAAAGACAGACAGAGAAAAGAAAGAGACAAAAATGAAAGAAAAATAAAGAGAAAGAGAAAAAGAGAGAAAGGGGAGAGACGAGAAAGAAAGAAAAGAAAGAGAAGGAAAGAAAGAAAAAGAAAGAGGAAGGGAGGGGAAAGTGAAGTTATAGTTGCCTGCATGGATGGATGGAATGATGAAACATGAAAATGTTGGAATGAGGGAACATGAAAATGTTCCATCATGTTCCATCATGAAAATCAAAGTCAGCTGGTTCAAGATCAGCCCTGTGTTTTTGGGCTGGCATGAGCATCCCAAGCTTCTCAGGCTGTCAACTGAATCTTTCCGGCAATTCCCCCAAGGTCTGGCTGCACATCGCAGTCTGGTATCTCCAGTCTCCAGAGCCACTCAGGTTCAGCAGTCCCGTCATCCTCCATTCAAGGATTGTGGTCCTCGACTCCCTGATTGAGGTCACTGGACAATCCCTCACCGACTCCTGGAATGAACCTTGGCTGCCAAGGTCTTCCTGCAATGCAGGTTTTTGGAGACAGGCTACTTGGTGCAGACTTTGGGCCATGCGCCTACCTAGTGCATGATCTCTGCCACTGCTTCCACCACCCATTGGGTCTTTTTGGGTGACAGAGTGCTGCTGGAGGCTGGGGAGGTCAAAAACAGGCCAAGCGGGGTGTCCATACAGCCCATTTTGGCTGGTAGAGTCACCATAAGCTGGACCTTTGATACTTCCAGCCAGTCCCGTGAGACAGATTTAAGCACCTTGTGGGCTGGACCATCCCATGCAGGGATTTGTCCCGTTTTATAGCATAAATAGCTCCAATTGTTCTTACCTTTATAGACAAAATTTTAATTGTGACATTGAATGAAATCAGATTTTAAGGTGACCTCGTAGAATTATGAAATTTTTGCCATATTTAATTTCATTTTAATTTTGGAATCTATGATTTACTTTTACATTGTAATTAGAGATAAATGTCTGCAATGCAAGATTATATATGATCTATAGAGATTACAAACAGAAATTAACTTCTATAATTTCTGCCACAGTTATAGTTACATAGACCAGAGGTCTCCTTTGCTGGCTGAGGAATTCTGGGAGTTGAAGTCCACAAGTCTTAAAATTGCCAAGGTTGGAGACCCCTGACACAGACAATTCTAAGGAAATATCTTCTTAATCCTGGATGAGGAAGTTGATGAGGGCAGTTCGAGGAGATAAGAAAAACTTTGTAATTGTTCTTCCTTGAAGGTATTCACTCCCTAGTTCACTTTGAACAACCAGTTCACGTACTACTTCTGCATCTCGGGATACTTGCTGGGGTACTTTAACTTTACCACAGAGTTTATTGTTGATCTGAAGAGAAAGAAAAAAAACAAAAGATGAAAACTGAAGAAGGAATCTAACATTTCTTACTTTTGTTTTAGCTTCAGTCAATTTATGCAAGGTAATTCTCAATTAATGACCCTAATAGGGACTAGAATTTCCATCACTAAGCAAAGTGCTATTTAGGCAAAGCATATTTACTTTGGTAGTTAGATAGTTAGGCAAAGGATATATACATGAAATGCTGGTTCTGTTCTGTTCTAGCTAGGCCCAGTGAACTCCCTTCAGCATAATAGATTCCACCACCCCGCCACATTTGCCTTCACTTCAACTTTTCCACCATCCTATCTTCCCCACCATATCTGTCTCCTTGGATGTCATATCCTCCACTGCCACTGCCTACCCCTGCCCTCCTGATTTTTGCCATCTTCTTCCTTCCACTACTATCCTAGGATCTAGACCAGGGGAGTCAAACTCAATTTCATTGAGGACTGCATCAGCATTATAGTTGCCCTCAAAGGGACAGTACCTGGGTCACCATGACTAGGTGAAACAAGTCAGGATGGAACAAGTTGCAGGATGGAACCCTGTCACATCTCTGTAGAGCAAGAGGAAGAGGCAGGGGACCAGCGCTCCCTGGTCCTGCACGAGGGAATGTGGTCCTTCTCAAAAGGGAATCCCAATTTCCAAACGTGTGTGATAAGGATGTTGACCTGGGGCACTCTTCCTGCATGCAGCTTCCCCACCACCCCCTCCTCCTCTCCAGAGATCTGTCAAGGCAGAAGTTGGATTCAGAGGAAACTGCTTCCTGTAAACTTCCTTCTCCATGTGTCATCCTCTGCTTCCTGTGGGGGCTAGACAAGGCTAGAAGGGGGGATCTGGAGGTTTCCAGCAGAGGAAGGCAATATGAGGGCGAGCACTAAAACTTAATTCACCAGAGGAATTTTGCTGTCCCTCTCAGGCCACGTGGAGGACTCCTGGATGGTGGCATGGGCTGCCCAGTATTCTGGGTTGTGGAAGGCAAGTGCCTAGTATGATTCGTGAGCTCCTGGGACACTGGAACTCCACAGACCAGACCAGCCCTGCTATTCTGAGAGGGTGCCCAGCTGCACTTACCTCCTCCTTAAGGCTGCTGCTGCTGCTGTGCTCGTTCTCCTTGGCCAGATGGCTGCGGAAGGGCCAGAGGGAGGCTCAGCTTTATAACCAAATAACCTATTCCTCAGCAATAGGATGGGAGACCACCAGGAAAGGCCAGAAGGAGGAGGCAAGCCATGGCAAAAGAGCAGCAGGACTGCCGGTGGCCAAGTGCTAAGGCAGGACTTTCCTCCGACTCTCTCTCCCTCTCATTCCAATGCCCTTCTTTCCTTCTTTATTCTCATTCACATCTTATTCCTTCCTTTCTTCTTCCCTCCCTCTCCTTCCATCACTGCCTCCCTCTTTCTAATTCCCATCTCCCTCTTTCCACTCTTCTTTCCTTCCCTTCCTTCCACTTCATCTTCCTTCCTTTCTTCCCTTTATCTCCTTCCTACTCCTTCCTCTTTCTCATCTTCCTTCTTCCTTCTCTCCCTCCCTCCTATTGCATTTCTCATTAGGTTAAAGACAAGCCCCTCTTCCCCATCACCCACTCCTCCTTCCTTGCTGCGCTATCAACTGGTTAATCTGCCTGCATATTCTGATGTAGACAGCTTTGAGAGATTGACTCTGTATCATCTTGAAGACATATTTGTCTGAAAAGTCTTTTAGAGGACAGCCTAATATAAATGAAGGGAAATATTTCTAATGACAACCATTTGTCTACCCTTCTGTTTGAAAGGCAAGCATTCACATATCTTTTGCATTTGTTTTTTTTATAATTTTTTTTATTCTAGAAAAAAACATTTATTTGACATACATTTAAAACAGACAAATCAATATATTTCAATATATACAAATCAATATGTTCGGTTTTGGTGATAGTTCTCAAAGCCACAGGACATGAAATTGACTTTAAAAATACCAGAACTATCGCCAAAACCGAACACTTTAACAACAGAATAATCAGAGAAGCCATAGAGATAGAAAAATGCACACACAGCATGAATAAATGAGATGATACCTCCCGCCTACCAACCATTTGGAAACCTGCCCTCATTAATAAATGAGTACCTAACATGAAGAATGACACCAGACCCACACCCACGAGTGCCACACAAGATGCTACCACCACACTTCCACGTAGAAAAAAGACTCACACCCACACAGAAGATGAGACACGACCACGGACCAGAAGCCGTACCGCAGCTGCACCACTACCTGCTTCAAACCCCTCTGACCCATACAAGAAGCGAACTGACATCCACCATGAAGATATGGCACGACCATGAACATGAAGGCAAACAACAGAATCACAGCTCACCAGTTCAAATCCCCCAGCAACTAAGACTAACCTGAGCACAACCAAGCCCCCACCTGAACAGAACACACCCCCAGCCAGTCAGAACACAGCCAAACCCCCAACCAATGAGAACACACCCACAGCCAATCAGAACACAGCCAAGCCCCCACCCAATCAAATCACACCCCCATTAGCAGTTAAAAGGAAGAAGCAGCTGCAAGCTCACATGACTCTGAGAAGCACAGAGCCGAAGAAACAAGCCTGAAGATGATGAATGAGACATCATCGAAATGTTGGCTAGATACTTCCAATTTTACGCGGGAGAAAACCCGAATAGCCAAAGATCCACATACGTACGTACGTACGTACGTACGTACGTATGTATGTGCTGTTCAGCTTCCTTCGGGTATTATCCCACATCATTGTAGTGCTTTTAAAGTTGTAGCAACGTTTGAGCAGAATCTCATCTGCCATCATCAGGCTTCTGTATTTAGTTCGTCTGTGAGTCAGGCTATCACAGCCATTTCATTTTAAATTTGAGGCTAGCCTACTGTTGAGCCAGAATGCTTTTTTCTTCATCCTGATTGGTTGGGAGTCTTGGTCTGTGTTTATTGGTCTTGGAGTTTGCTTGATTGGTGTTTCTGGTTTCTTCTGTCTGTTTTGTGGCTTTGATTGTCTGGCAACATTGTGTTCCTGTATTGGAGGCTTTCAGTGCAGCTTGACTTTGAGTAAAAGGACGGCTATCATCTATTAGGAAGCTAGGTTTCATCTGGGTGCCTGGTTGGTGTGTGTCTGAGCTGGAGATATCAGGGGGAGTCTGTTTGTGCCCAGATGTTTGTCTGGTTGTGGTGTGGAGATCTTTCTGTTTGAGAGTGCAGTCTTCCAAATGGTTGACAATCTGGTGGAATCATCTCTTCTATTCATGCTTTCAGGTCTTTTTTCAATCTCTATGGCTTCTCTGATGATTCTGTGGCTGGGGTTTTCTATAGTGGCTAGGGTTTTGGTGCCATTGAAGTTGATGACCTGTGGCTTTCATGTGTTGGGACTAGTGAGGAGGTGTGTTCCAGATTTTTTACTGCATTTTTGTGTTCATCCAGGCAGGTACTTATTCTTCTATTGGTCTGCCCAATGTATGTGGCTGGGCATGATGCACAGGGAACTTCGTATATGCTTTGGACCAGCTAAACCAACCAGCTAAACACCTCATGGAACTAACAGAACACTGCTTAACTAACACTTATTTCATATACAAAGGAAAAAGATACAAGCAAATTGAAGGAGCCCCTATGGGATCATCACTGTCACCCATCATTGCAAACCTGTTCATGGAATTCGAATCCAGAGCCCTGGCTAATGCCACCCACAAGCCCAAACTATGGCTAAGATACATCGATGACACATTTGTGATTTGGCCCCATGGAAAAGAAAACCTAAACAATTTCCTAACACACCTAAACAGCACACATCCCAAAATCAAGTTCACCATGGAAACGGAAATAAACAAACAACTACCATTCCTAGATGTACTAATCTACAAAAGAAAAGATGGCACACTAGAACATACCGTATACCAGACGAAAACACACACCAACTGCTACCTCAACGCCCAATCCCACCACCACCCAGCACAGATAAACTCCTTGGCCAAAATACTAATCACCAGAACCAAATGCCTGGCAGACAAGACACATATAAAGACTGAACTATGCACCCTGACTAAAGTATTGACAGCCAACGGCTTCCACAAAAACAAAATTACCAGCTTGATCCACAAAAACACACTAAGACATAATAGAGACTTAGAAGATGAACAGACCTATGGAACAGCTGTCCTGCCCTACATAAGAGGTACTACAGACAAAATCAGTAAAATACTACACAGGCATCACATCAAGACTGCCTTCAAAACAGACAAAAACATAGCAGCCATCCTTAGAAACCCCAAAGATAAAATTGACCTGGAAAACCAAGGCATATACGAAGTTCCCTGTGCATCATGCCCGGCCACATATATTGGGCAGACCAATAAAATGCAGTAAAAAAGCTGGAACATACCTCCTTACTAGTCCAACCCAAGAAAGCTACAGGTCCTAACATCAACTTCAATGGCACCAAAACCATAGCCACTATAGAAAACCCCAGCCACAGAATCATCAGAGAAGCCATAGAGATTAAAAAAAGACCTGAAAGCATGAATAGAAAAGATGATTCCACCAGAGATTGTATGAGATTGTACGAGGAGACTGTGAGAGCATAGAAACCATCAAGGTCACTACTGGTGTGTTGGAGAAAGAGATAGATTGTTCCCATAACAAATGGACGTCTCATAATTGGACAATGTGATCACCCAGAGATGGGGAGAAGGGGAAACTATTATTTTTTAACTAGGCAAGCATTTGCATGGAGAAACCAGAGCTGGTTTTGTTTCTTCAGTTCCAATATGATATATCCAATAAACTTTTTCTTTTAGGAATTCAAAACTCTTGAGATTGTTTCCTTGTTTTGGGTTCACTAGTTGATATTAAACCAGCTTTCCCTAACTCAACGAAGCCTACCTGGATGCCTCAGAGAGAGCTGTAACCTAACAATGTCTGGAACAGAGCAAAAAACTGAAGCTGTAGCAAAATCTAAATTACTGCCTCCTCAGGAGCACTTTCAGCCACCAAACAGGCTCCACGATGCAGATGGTGATGACCCGAGCAAGGTGAGAATGCAGAAGACAGAAAAGCCATCTGTGCATGAGGAAGGAGTCATGGCTGGATCCATTTGTGATGGTCAAGTGAAGTTGGGAAGGATCCATTTGTACTGGCCGAGAGGAGTGGGGAAAGCAGCTGAATTGGAGTTCCCCTTGGTCCTGCCCAATATAGTGACAGAGTAAATGGAAGGCCCAGAGGCTGCAGAATGGAAAGAATCGGGGGAGTGAAAATTCTTAACAGAATGCTGTTGCTCTTCTGGGAAGCAACTGTGCAAAAGTTTTATCAGAATGGAAATATGGAGAGCAGCATTTATGAAATCATCAGCCCCAGAAGCAAGTCTTGGATGAGCCAAGTGTTGGTGACCCTGTCCCTCTCTCCATCCCAACTCGGGAGTATGGCACAAGGAGCTGTGGCTCCCCAAGAGGTGGCTGCTGTCCCTCCTGCGGCTGCAGGAGAAGCCCAGGGGATCCCTGCAGTGCTAGGAGCCTAGGCTCAAGCAGTCCCAAAGGCAGTGGGGCGGTCAGTGGGCTATGTACTGGTTTGGGATACCAAGAGCCCCACCTCTGAAAGCCATATTTGATATGGCCAGAGAGGTTAGCCTACTTCCTGAACCAGCTGTGGAACTATTTGAAATGATACGGAGCAATGCACCTGGATGAAGTTGCCCGAGTGAACACCATCACTTCGAATCTAGAAGACAAGGCAGATTGGGTGATGTACCTCCATAATGAAGGGGAAGCAGAGTTGTTAAACGTGGATGCCTTCCTGGAGGAGCTTCAAGCCAGGTTTGAAGACTTTGCACAAGCCCCACAAGTGGAATCCAGGATACATGCCATAAGACAAAGGAGTAAGTCAATAACAGAAAACATTTGGGAGTTCTGCAGCTTGGCTGGGAAGTTGACAGGAATGCTTGCTAGTCTACCACTTCCAAGACAGATTAAATAAGGAGCTGTACCAGCTAGCAACCCCAGTGGATCTAGACCTGTTGGGAATACTGACAACTTGTGGCTCATGATTTATAAAGACCCTTCATTTGGCAAAAAGATGGCTCTGATGGCCTAAGATGAAGAAAGACATAAAAAATTATGTAACCAGCTGCCTGGTGTGTGCATCCATGAAGCGATTGTCAGGGAAGACTCCTGGGTTGCTACAGCCAGTGGCTAACCCCAGCAGTCCATGGGAGGAAATCACCATGGATTTTACAATGGAATTGCCTGAGAGTAATGGGGGCACTGTAATTTGGACTGTAGTTGATTTGTTATCAAAGCAAGCACACTCCATCATGTGTTTGAAGCTTCCCTCAGTCCAGAGTCTGCCCAAAATGTTTGTGCAGCATGTCTGTTGGCTGCATGGAGCCCCAAGGGGCATCATTTCAGACTGGAGGGTGCAGTTTACAGTAAAATTTTGGCAGGAGTTCATAAAGTAAATAGGGTCAGTTCAGGGACTTAGTTCAGTGTTCCATCTGAGTACCAATGGGACGGCAGAACAAACTGACACAATAGTGGTGCAATAACTATGTTGCTATATAAACTATCAGCAAACCAACTGGGTGGAGCTCTACCTTTTGCAGAAGTGGCTTATAATAACTCAGTGCATAATAGCACTGGATTCACCCCCTTTAAAATGACCACAAATGTTTGTATCAATGCCAGAATTTCCAAGGAAACTCTCCCCCTCCGTAACACTAGCTGAATGGATGGATATCCTGAAAGCTGTTTGGGGAAATATGCAGAAAGCCCTGAATAAAACCAGGGAGTCACAGAACAGGCAGATCAGAAAAGAGCCCCCAGTTACAGTGGAATTACAACTACCTAAAGTAGCTAGATGAGTCCACCTGTTGTTCCACGGAAGCTTATTGAAGATCCAAGCTAAAGCCAGTTGAGGGGAAGTGTCGGGCTTCAACAACACTACTGCCAAAATGAAGCCCAACACATAGTCACATCCTCCAGATTGGGGCAAGTGATCCTTCCTGATGACCCCAGGTTGATGACAGCTGACAATGCCAAATGCAACCTCTTTTCCCCTGTCGGGTTTAACAAATGCTACCAACGAAATGAAGCTCGATACGTCATTGTAGCTACCGGCCAGAAGACTAATGGATCATCTGTTCGGCACGGCCAGCTGCAGGGTTGCTTTGTCAACTGTTCGGCATTTTGCAACTATTTCGGCAAAACGCCTGTCTCTTTCTCAACGTGCCCAGCTGGGGAACATTTTGAAAGATAGTATTAGCTAGTTGACATGTCATATGGGGGATCAGGATAGACAGAGACCCAGGGTAAAGAGGAGGTGTTATCCGGGAGCTTTTGCACCATAGGTAGAATGTGGACGGGTGACGGATGTTGGGTAGTTATCAGGGGCGGGTGTCAGCTAATGATTGGTGGTGGAAAGAGAATATAAAAAGTGCTGAGAGGCAGATGCTCTCAGCACTGGCTTTGCTCAGAATTACTGTTTGTTGCTGCTGTTGGAGAAAGCCAAAATAAACACACATTGCTACACCAGGACTGTGAGTAAAGTGTTTTATTGAACCAGTTTCAGCGACCTCCAGTAGGAGCTGACTCCTACTAGAAAGCCAGCACTGATTACTATCTACTATCTACTATCTGATTACTATCTACTCCATTGGTGAGACACCATGGCAGAAGGTAAAGACCCTGATTTTTTGGAGAAAGAGGATTTTGAGGATGTTAAATAGAGTAGTGAGCAGAGACAGGACCGTGAGGATATGGGGGAGAAGACGGAGGATACCCCGCCGGCAGCGCAGCCAACCGTGCAGCCAAAAATAGCCAAAGAAGTGCATTTGAGTGAACGGAGTTACGCCCCAAAAGGGCTTTCCCAAGCGGAACGAACATTGGATTGGAAAGTGAAATGGTGGCCTGGGGCAGAAGACAGCCAATGAATGGTTCCACGAAGTGATACGTTGGAACATTTGCGTCATCAGTTTGGGGAGATGACATTGAGAGGGCCGGTGGATAGAGGCTCTTTGAGGTGTAAACAAGCATTAACTCCTGATAATAGTTCTTTGAGCACAATGAGATTCCAGCTCAATGAGATTCTGAGAATCTGACATAGGAAGAGGGTTAGAACAGTCGGATTTGCACACTAAAGGATTGGATGAGAGAAGTGTGGGGCCCAAAAGTTATTCTATGAGATCTGGCTCTATAGAAAGATGAGATATGGAGTATGGACCTCGCTGGGATGGGTAACCACAAGGAAGGTGGGGACCACTTCTCCTGGCTGCTACTTTTGATGGGTCTGCACAAAAAGTAGCTGTATTTCTGGGTCAAGTATTGAATCATTTTGACTTATATGGTCAATGTTATCCATCCATTTGGCCGATCATTATTGCAATCACTGGAGTATTGGTAGGGGAGCATATGAGTGGGCAACTGATTTGTTTCACACTAGGGCAGAGGAGTTGGGAGATATTGGGCGATTTTTAGCCGCCTTACGAACTCGATTCAAGGATACAATGGCTGATAAATGAGTCGAAGATCTTCTGGCCGTAAAACAAAAAGAACGGCCAACGAATATGTGAATGAATTTTGAAGAGTGATTAGCAAACTGTCGTTATTGCCTGAAAGTCTATTGATACATCTTTTTTAAGAAGGTCTGGACCCTAAGGTGCATCAAGCCTGTCTTTATAGGGGCTCTCATGTTAGGCTTACCGAATGGTATCAAGTATCAATAGAATTAGATGACGGACTTCGGCGTTTGAAACATAAACTTGAAAGTGATGTCCAAACACGTACAACTATGGATCCAGCTACAAAACCTCAGACTAAAGGGCCACTAACTCTAAGTGGTAGAGGAATAATGAAATGTTTCTGGTGTAATAGACCGGGACATTGAGCTGTAGCATGCCCTATACCCCCTTTGACGTTGGAGAGAATGCCTCTGATTGGTCCAGAGAGTACCCAAACCAGATCAACTAGGAGTGATTGGCATGGACAGGAGAAAGTGAGAAATGTTAGAAGCAAATCACCGGATGATCACACTGAGGAGAATAGTCCTAGTATACCAACTATGGTTTTAGCCGACTGTGACTTAGAAGGTGACCAATGACCCAATGGTGAATAAATCTATCCATCCTTTTATCTTGCCTGTGTTATTCTGTGGAATAAGCGGACTGAACAAGGAATCAAGTTGGGGGCATTAATTGATTCTGGATGCACAATGTGTTTGATAACTAAAGGGGTGGTAGACAAACTAAGTTTAAACATCATCAAATTGGATGTACCCATTAAATTTGAACAGGTGAATGGGTCCATGTTAGGTGGGGTTCCGGCAATCCACAAAACTGAATATCTTAAAATGGTGATGGGAGTGGATCCTGGGAGTGGATTTATTTTGTGGTGGTTCCTCATATGAGCGAAGCCGTAATCCTGGGTTTAGCTCGGCTTGATAAATGGGAGTCAACTATAAAATGGGAAAGAGGGTATCGAAAATTGACACTAGCAATTGGTCCTCATCCACCTAGTCATAATGGAGCACAGCAGGCTCCTGAACATGTATTGATAAAGGAATCACCAACAGTACAACCCTATCCTTGTGAATATAAAGATTTGGCTGAGGTGTTCGAGGAAGATGGCACCGATTGTTTACCACCACACCGTTTGACAGATTGTGCCATAGAGTTGATTTCAGCTGCGCCTTTACCTAAGCCACGAATGTACTCTATGACCCACAAAGAATTAGAACAAATGAGAAAATATATTGAAAAAAAATTAAAGAGGGGTTTCATCACTCCAAGTAGGTCACATGTAGGCAGCAACTGTGTTATTCTGTGAAAAAAAGGTGGTAGCTTACATCTATGTGTAGACCTTCAAGGGTTGAATGCCATCTGTGCAGAACTGTTATATCCACTACCATTAATGAAAGACTTGCTTACCACCTTAGCACAAAGTCGCATATTTACAAAACTTGATCTATGAGAAGCATATTATAGAGTACGAATTAGGGAAGGAGACAAATGGAAGACAACGTTTAATTGTCCACTGGGTAGTTATTGTTATAAGGTGATGCCATTCGGACTACAAGGAGCTCCAGCTGTATTTATGCAACTCATAAATAATGTATTATATGAACATTATAAAGATGATATTTTAATTTATTCAAAGTCTGAGCAAGAACATATCCAATTAGTCAGACAGGTGCTCAAAAAACTTTAGATGCTCAAGCTCAACTTTTTGTGAAGCTCTCAAAATGCAAGTTTCATACTCAGCGATTGAATTACCTCAGTTACCATATTTCTGAACGAGTTATTGAGATGGACCTCAAGAAAGTAGAAACCGTGTTAAAGTGGCAAGCCCCAACTGCTAGGAAACAGCTGCAGAGTTTCTTGGGGTTTGCAACTTATCAGCAGTTCATTCCCTGTTTTGCGATATTGCTCTTCCGTTGACAGATTTATTGAAGACAAAAACTATAAGGATTAAAGATACAAAGGCAAATACTAGGCAGTCATGGATAGAGGTATGCCAACAGGCATTCAACAAGCTAAATGAGTTGTTTGCAAGAGAACCTGTGTTGAAGCATCCAGATGTAGAGTTACACTTTGTTGTCCAGGCAGATGCCAGCAACGTAGCAGTAGGAGCTGTGCTACTGCAAAGGAATGTGGATGGGGTTTTACACCTGTGTGCATACACTTCTCGTAAATTCAGCCCAACCAAACATAATTGGGCGATATGCAAGAAGGAAGCTTTCGTAGTTCGTTGGTCATTATTGACCTGGAGACATTTGTTGGAGGGCAGTCCAAAACTTTTTGAAGTGTGGACTGACCATAAAAATTTGGAAGCCCTCCGGAATCCATGTTGTTCATCACCGAAATAAGTTCGTTGGACTTTATTTTTTAGGTGGTTTAAGTTCACATTGAAACACGTTCCAGCAGGGAAAATTTTTATGGCGGATGCTTTATCCCAACTTCCACATTATCATACTCAACGTGAGGACACAATCCAACCACTTATACTGATAATTGATCGAGTCACAGGATCTAAAGCCACTATACTAGCACCAGACCTGCATATATTGTTATCAGAGATGATTAGTTGACACATAACGTAAATCAAATTGAAATGAAAGATGGTATTGCCTGGCGTGGGAACAAAATTTATGTACCAAATGTATTAAGATCAGTGGTGTTGAAAAGATGTCATGATATTAAACAAGCAGGACATTATGGATTCCTGAAATCATTACATTTAGCAAAACGACAGTTTTGGTGGCCAGGCATGCGATCGGATATCGAAACATATGTGAAATCCTGTCCAGTTTGTATGATAAATAAAACAAAAATAGGAAAACCAACAGTTCTATTGCAGTCTGTATCTGAACCGACGAAACCGTGGCAAGAAATCGGGATGGACTTCATAGTGGATTTATCAGATAATAATGGGTACACAGTTATATGGACTGTTATTGATTTATTTTCAAAACAGGCACATTTTGTACAGTGTAAAGGAATACCATCAGCTAAAAAACTAGCACAATTATTTATACAACATGTATATTGATTACATGGAGTACCCAAACGGATTATATCTGATAGAGGAGTGCAGTTTACATCCAAATGTTGGCGTGAATTCATCTATGCAATTGGATCGACACAAGGGTTGAGTACAGCCTACCATCTGACTATCAATGGAGCAGCCAAGAGAGCTAATGCGGCCATCGAGCAATATCTCCGGTGTTATGTTGCTTATCAATAAAGCAATTGGACAACTTTACTGCCATATGCTGAAGTCGCATATAATAATGCAGTACATAGCACCAGTTATTCTCCTTTTCAAATAGTTAACAGGATGGAAATTACACCTATACTGCAATGGCCGCAAGCTGAACAACCACAAGAAGCTCCCAATACCACTACGTGGGCAACCAATATAATGAAACAATGGGACTCAGTGCGAATCGCATTGAAAAAGCCCAAGAAGTGTATGCAACCCAAAGCAACAATTAACGATCCGAGCAAAAACCATATAGTATTGGAGATTCGGTCTTTTTATCAACAAAATACATACACCTGGGTTTAAATAAGAAAAACCTGGGACCAAAATATATTGGACCATTTCAAATATTACGAGTCATAAATCCAGTAATGGTGGGGCTTCAACTGTCATCTTGTTTTAAACAAATTCATTCCATATTCCACATTACTCTACTAAAACCTGCCAATATGGCCAGACAAGAACCAAGAGCAACTATGCCGGGACCAGTATATGATGACCATTAGGAAATCGACGAGATAATTGATTAATGTCAACAACGGACATCCTGCAATATCTAGTTAGCTGGAAGGAGTACTCACTATCAGATGTGGCATGGATACCATGTACAGATGTATCCGCACCCCGATTGCGATGGCAGTTCCATAGGAAATACCCCACTAAAGCGGGCAAGGAGGGAGTAATTGCATATACAGGATAGTTATTGTCTGCTTTTTTGTTTCAGAGAGACACATGGTAGAGGGGATCACATGTCAGGCTTTAACAACACTACTGCCGAAATAAAGCCCGACACATAGTCATGTCCTCAAGATTGGGGCGAGTGATCCTTCCTGACAACCCCGGGTTGATAACAACTAACGATTCCAAACCTCTTTCCTCCTGTTGGGTGTAACCAACGCTACCGACGAAACGAAGCTTGATAGTCATCGTAGCTACCAGCCAGGAGACTAATGGATCATCTCCTCAGCATGGCCAGCTGCAGGGTTGCTTTGTCAACTGTTCGGCATTTTGCAACTATCTCGGCAAAACGCCTATCTCTTTCTCAACGTGCCCAGCTGGGGAACATTTTGAAATATAGTATTGGCTAGTCAGCATGTCATATGGGGGATCGGGGTAGAGAGAGACCCAGGGTAAAGGGGAGGTGTTATCTGGGGGCTTTTGCACCATAAGTAGAATGCGGGTGAGTGATGGATGTTGGGTAGTTATTGGGGCAGGTGTCAACTAATGATTGGTGGTGGAAAGGGATTATAAAAAGTGCTGAGAGGCAGATGCTCTCAGCACTGGCTTTGCTTGGACTTACTGTTTGCTGCTGCTGTTGGAGGAAGCCAAAATAAACACACATTGCTACACCAGGACTGTGAGTAAGTGTTTCAGGGACCTCCAGTAGGAGCTGATAAGAAGCCTCTGCCTTCCATGTTGGTGGGTGAGGAAAAACATTATGAGATAAAAACATACTGGACTCAAGATATTTTAAGAGGAAATTACAATACTTAATGCAGTGGAAAAGATATTCCACAGCTGATGCTGAGTGGATAGATGCCCACAATGTTAGTGAAGAAAAGTTAGTAAAAAGGTTCCATGCAAAATGTTCTCAGCAACCAAAGAAGGGTAAGACCATCTAAACAACAGTAATTAATCTATGATTAATAATTTTCCAGGTGCCCTTTCTCTCCAAGAGGGCCAGCATCTCAAGATTGAGCCGCTTTGCTTCTTTCAAACCATAATGGATTTCAACTTGCCAATGAGCTGAGGGAGGAGAGAGTGAGAAATGGAATGCTGAGAATGTATGAGGAGATCATGAGAGCATGGAAACTACCAAGGTCACCACTGCAAGTGTTGGAGAAAGAGATGTTCCCATAAAATCTCATAATTGGACAACATGAACACCCAGAGATGGGGAGAAGGGGAAGCCTATTTAACTAGACAAGCATTTGCTCAGGAAAACCAGAGTTGGTTTTGTTTCTTCAATACCAACATAATGTATCCTATAAAGTTTTACATTTGGGAATACAAAGCTCCTGAGAGTGTTTTCTGTTTTGGGTTCACTAATCGGACAGTTGACACTTTGCCTCCTACATCAACATAGTGTAAGATCAAATATCTGTGCTTGGATGAATTTGCTTTTTTCTTTCTTCATTTGTGCTAATTTCTGCCATTTCATTCTCTGAGGGTCTCAGTAAACCAAGAGGCCAGTGAGGATTGACACTCAAAAAACAAGAACAAAAAAAAAAACAAACCAAGCCTGGGAAGCTGTGGTTGCTGCTGCACAGAAAGTTGATCTTCAACAGATCCAGAAACTGACAGATTCCATGAATGGAAGGCTTATGACTGTTACTGAAAAAAGGGTTTCCATATTGGTTATTGATTTTTTTTTGAATGTCAGAAATGCTTATTTGTACATTTTGAGTTGTTTATTATTTTCACTTTAACAGATGCAAGTAAGCAGGTGCAATGGGCAATTTTTCATTTAGTTGTACCATAATTCTAGACACTAATAGTTGCCCAGTAATTGTGCATACAAAGATATTTTCCTAAGAAAACTAAAAACCTCACTTTTATTTTATTGAATATTCAGGTGTGAGGTTTATTAACATTTTGGATTGATAGAGAGGACTGTAGTTATTCAATGATAACATTAATCCTTCAAAATACAACTTGCTTAATAATTATGCACACAATGTAGAATCCAGTGCCTGACTTATCTCCTGTTGCCAGTAGTCCACCAGGCACCAGACTGAACTGTCTGCCACTTATCCCTTCAAAAGCTAACATATGTCTGTGTTCCTAGTTCAATGAAAATATTAGGTCTAATAATTAGACAAGAGTCAGATAAAGAAGAACAAAATTTCTATTTTACTGGTTTGAAGCAAAGAAGTTCAGTCACAATCTCAGAACTTTCAATTTAATTTCTGTCCAATGTTTGACTGAAATATATGAATCTCAGTTGTATGAAAAATATAATTATAAAAATATGCATGAGAATCAGCCAACATACTGTGGTGTCTGTCAGCCCTGAAGCCATTTTGAGCTGAAACCATTTTGGGAGCATCTTCAAGGCTGCCACAGCAAGGCCAGTTGGAGCTGTGAGCATAAGAGGGGAGATAGCTGGGGTTGTATAGCCAAAACAACATTCCTTCCTGTGGGAGCCAAGGACACTCTACCAGATGTTGGAGAGGCATGAACCAAAGCCAGCCAAGATGGTAGCTGTGACCTGGTTGGATCATGTGATGGACATCTGACCTGGGGGGAAAGAACTTTGGGGTTTGATTTGGGTGGGGAAAACCTTGGGTCCTTCAAACTTGGATTTTCCCTAGATGTGCCAATCTGACATACCTAATATAGCCACAAGGCAGTGGAGGTTTGAAATCAGAGTTTCCCTTCTCCTAGAAGATGGTTCTACCATTTTATCTTCCATTGGGGCATAAAGCCCTCTTCTGCCTACAAAACTGTTGACCATCTTCTCCTGTAACCCTGGAAAGGGGCCCTTACGAGGGGCTACCAGCCAGGCCAGCTGGACCAAGGTTTTTTAAGGAGGTATTACTCCTTTGGCACTCCTCCTCACTCCAGGACATCCAGCTCGGCTCCATTTGCAGTGTTCATTATCTTGCAGACTATCTATTTGCAGTGTTCATTATCCAACTGTCACTTTCTGACCATTCCACTCTTCCAGTTCTTGGCCTATCAGTTTCTTCATCTCTCTGTTTCTTCAACAAATTCCAGCTTCACAGTTAGTACGTACATTCATATGGAATCCTTATCTTTTTATTTTCAACCATCGTCTCTTGTTTCCATTAAAATATTTCAACCAGTTCAATTTTGAACTAAAATATATCCCATGTGGAAAAACTTGTTCACTGATGCCTTGTCCAGAAAGCAGCAGTTCAACAGCCATCGCAAGGATGTAATCCATGGTATCATCCCTTCCTCACAACCAGCAGCTCATGCCATCACAAGAAGTCAAGCCTGGAGCTAGCGTCTCAGTGGTACAGTGTGCAATATTGAAGCTCCAAGATCGCTGCTGATATCTCCATTGCAGGACAGTCCCACTGGATCTAAACTGTCCTGTAGAGATGGTGATTGAGGAGGACACATCCTGTCGATCCCAGGGACATCGCAAAGTCCCTAGTTGATCCAGGAAAAGCCTTTTTTTCCAGCAGCAGAGAGGCAGCGTTCCAAGCTGCTGGAGCTGGGACAGCTCCGGAATGGAAGAGATTGGAAAGAAAGTGTGTCAGTTTGGTGAGATGAACTTTTACTTATTATTTCTTGGAGAGAACACTCTGAAAAAATTAAAGTGGACTAAAAGTGAAGAGAAAAGAATTTAAGTGGCGTCATTAATTGTTAAAGTGAAAGTTTATTTCCCCCTTTTAATTGCAACTTTGAATTTGGCAAAGCTGTTTAACTTTAAGCTGGACTGGTACTTTTTAATCTTTTTATTTTTGTTTGTATTTCTTTCTCCCTTTACTTAACAACCCTTTTGAAAATCACTTTTTGACTAAGATTCTTCTGCTTCAGATTTATTTTTCTCCTTTTTTTAAAAAAAAGGGGGAGGGAAGACTACTTTTTTTTAGTTCTGGTTGTAGATTGAGGAGGGGGAAGTGGCAGTGAAGGAAAATAAGTAGCACTGCCACCCAGAGGCATGGATACATTGTTTCTTTTTTCTCTCTCATTAGCTTGTGTTACAATCAAGGACTCCAAGCTTTATATTGGAAAAGATAGAGATGAGCATGGCAGTTTGTTTCTTCAGATGCTCATTTGTACAGATAGCTGGAGTCTGGAGTTGAAGTTGAAATAAGATTGAAGTGACCTTGAAAAATTCTGAGCTGATTTATCAAAGAGCCTTGGATATTTGGCGGCAGAGGCTTTTTTTTTATATTAGAATTGCTTTTTACCTTTTGCCTCCCTTTCGACCGCCCCCCCACTAGTGGGGTTCTTTTTTTCTCTTTAATTGGATTTTAACTTTTTAAACCAGGAACTAGAATATAAACCTTTTATTTTGTTTTTCTTTTTGTTTATTAAGAGGAACATATATATTTTTCTTTTTTCTTTTTTCTTTTTTACATCTACCATTGCAACTAATTGGATTAAGGTATACAAGAGCCTGAAGATTTTCTTTTTCCTTTTTTCCTTTGGAGTGGAAATTGCTTGCCTTCATTTTTTCTCTTTTTTTCTTTTTTTCTGTTTTTTTCATCTCTTTCTTTAAAGATAAGCATTACAAGATGAGTAGAAAGACAACAGCCCCAGCTTCTTCGATTCCAACTCCCTCACCATCTGAAGGACAATGATCTATACAAACAATATTACAACAGGAAAAAGAGAAAGAGAAGGAAGTGACACAATAGATGATTATGCAAGAAATTCAGAAAATTGAACAAAAAATTGAAAAGACAGATGAAAAAGTGGAAAATATTCAACAGATGATGATGAAATATGAAGACAGATTCAAAAAAATTGAAGAGGATATACAAAGAGATAAGAAAATTGGAGATACTGATATTTGTTTGAGCGATGTCGAGAAGGGTAGATGCGAACCATTAGGATGGGAAATAGACAAATCAGAATTTTATCTAAGATTTCAAAATATAGTAGTAAAAGGTGAAAATCTTGCTGAAATAATGGCAGAAATATTGGCAGAAGTACTGGAAATAACCAAAGAAAAGATGATGGACAGGATGGACAAAGTGTTTTGTGTCTTACACAAGATGTGCAATGAGGAATAGATTACCAAGAGAAGTTCACACTAGATTTACTAAGAAGATTATTAAGACACAAATACTCCAGGTGGTGAGAGAGAAAAAACTAAAATATAAAGAAAAAGAAATTGTGGTGCTGAAACAGATACCAGAAAGAGTAAGAGAGATGACAAGAGAATATACTCCCCAAACCTCAAAAACTTTAACTTTAGACTGTCTGCTATTGACCTCACCCCTTTCCTAAAAGATCTGTAGGGGGTGTGCATAAGTGCACCAAACTGCCTACCCTGTCTTATTGTTTCTTTTTTTTATTATTTTTTTTATTATATGTATCCATGTATTCATAATTATGTTTTTACTTATACCTATATCTTGTAAGCAATTGACAAATAAAAATAAATAAATAAATATTTATTTTTTACTAAAGAGTTACTTAAAAGAGAAGTAAACTACAGATGGTTGATGCCAGAAGGCCTCTTGTTCACTTGGCAAGAACAAAGACACAGAATTGACACAGTTGGAAAAGCTGGGCTATTCTACTTAGAATACTTTAGAGAAAAGGAGGAAGAAGACAGAAAGGAAGAGTCAATAATTAAGTTCCAAGAGGAGTGTATAGCAATAATTGAAAAAGAAAAAGAAGAAGGTACAGCAGATGGTGAACACAGAGAATAACGAGATTTGAGATCTACTAGAGCAATAAAACCATCTTATAAAGCTTAACATGGATGGAAGAAAATTGATTGCGATTAACATAAATGGACTTAATTTGGCTACTAAAAGAAGGAAAGTATTTCATAAATTAGAAAAATTAAAATTTTATATAATCTGCTTACAAGAAGTACATATTAAAAAACAACATGAATATATACTAAAAAAGGAAAACTAGGGAAATTATTTATGTCGCTGGCACAATCTAAAAAAAGAGGTGTGGTATTATATATTAAAGAAACAATTTTGGCAGAACTAATTTACACAGATGATGATGGAAGGATTTTGATGGTGGAAATAAGGGATAACAGCATTAAAACACTTTAATTGCAATTTATGCCCCGAATGATAAACAAGAATTCTATAGAAAATTACATACAAAAATAATTGAATTGGACTATGTTAATATTTGTATGATGGGATATTTTAATGGAATAATTAATGACTGATTGGACTGTAAAACACAGAAATCAACAAAGAAAGCTAGAAAGGTACTACCTAAATCCTTCTTTCAAATAACAGAAGAATTCAATTTAAAAGATGCATGGAGAGAGAGAAATGCGGAAAGTAAGCAATATACTTTTTATTCAAATAAGCACACATTCTGGTCTAGAATAGATATGATATGGATTTCAGGAGAATTATTGACTAATGTATGACAGATTTAAACAGAAACAAGCTCTTGGGCAGATCATAATCCAGTGTCAGTTATTTGGAAAGGACACAAGAGGAGATCTAGATGGACTTCAAATAATATGATACTGAAAGAAAAAGACTTTCAACAGAAAATAGAAAAATAACTGGTTTTCTTCTTCAAAGAAAATAGAAAAGAGTATACATCTTTACAGAATCTCTGGGACATGATGAAGGCCTACATAAAAGGATTGATAATAGATTATACAAGGAGAAGAAACATAAAATGGAAAAAGACATTTAAGACATTAGAGGATGACTGTAAAAGACTGGAAAAAGATTTACAGATGTTCCCACAAAAAAAGACATTAAAAATAAAATGGATATAATTAAACATAAAATGGGACTAATGGAAAAAGAGAAATTAGCACAAAAAATTAAAAATGCTAAACAAAATTACTTTGAAGATGCAAATATACCAGGCAGATAGCCAGCTTATAAACTATGAAAGGAAAGAGGAGCAAGAAGAATTAGTCAATTGATAAATAAAGGACAGGTTTGCTATGGAAATGAGAAGAAAAACATTATACAAGACTACTACGGAAAACTGTACTTTCAAGAAAATATTCAAGAAGAAAAAGTTAAACAATATCTTCAGAAAACGAACCTACCTCAGATACCCAAAAACATTGAAACAATGTTAGAAGGAAGTATAACAATGATGGAATTAACCGAAGCCTTAAAAAAACAGAAGACTGGGAAAGCACCAGGTCCAGATGGTTTGCCAGCGGAATTTTACAAGACTTTTTAGGAAATATTGAATTTTCATCTTTTAGAAGTTATGAATGAAGTTATGTTAAAGAAAAGAATACCAAAAACATAGTCAGAAGCATACATTATACTTATACCGAAGGAAGGTACAGACCTCCAGCAAGTTAAAAATTACAGACCTATATCTTTATTGAACTCAGACTATAAAATCTTTGCTTCAATTTTGCAGAAAGACTAAAAAGATACTTAAATAATTTTATTCATACTGATCAAAATGGATTTCTGCCAAAGAGACAAATCAAAGACAATGTGAGAATCATTTTGGATACTCTGGAATATTATGAAGCACACTCTGAGAAGCAAATGGCCTTGATGTTTCAAGATGCTCAAAAAGCCTTTGACAATGTGAGTTGGAGATTTATATTACTGCAGTTAATACAAATGGGCTCTGGTAAGATTTTTATCCAAGCCATTGAAACAATATACCATGAAGAAACTGCAAAGGTGATGGTGAACGGAGAATTAACAGAATCCATAGATATAAGAAAAGGGACAAGGCAAGGTTGTCCATTGTCGCCTCTGCTGTTTGTGTTAACATTGGAAGTCTTGAATAGGAATATCAGAGAAGAAAAAGAAATAAAAAGAATGAAAATTAAAGAGGAGTATAAATTGCAAGCTTTTGCAGATGTCCTGGTATTTATATTAGAAGACCCATTGGAAACATCACCCAAATTAATCGAAAAAATAGAAGAATATGGAAAAATAGCAGGTTTGAGAATAAACAGACAAACAAAGATATTAACAAAGAATATGTTAGCAAGATGAAAGAAAGAGTTGGAAGAAGTTTTAAAAATACAGGTCATGAACAAGGTTAAATATTTAGGGATTCATATTACACCAAGATGTAGTACGCTGAAGGAAGATAACTATGTTAAACTCAAACAGCAGATTGCGACAGATTTGATGAAATGGGAAAAATTGCAACTATCATTGACTGGGAGAATATCCACAATTAAGATGAATATATTGGCTAGAGTTTTATATTTATTCCAGACAATTCCAATTCGATGAAGGAAAGAGTTTTTGAAGATTTAAATAGAATTATGTTGAAATATATTTGGCAGGATAAAAAAGCAAGAATAAAATTAAAACTGTTACAAGATGCAATAATAAGAGGAGGGTTTGCCTTGCCCAATTGGGAGCTATATTACCAGGCAACAAGTTTGATGTGGGTAAAGGAATGGATAACACTAAGGAACAGTAGATTATTGATTTTAGGAGGCCATGACTTGTTGCTGGGATGGCATGCCTTTGTCTGGTATAAGGGAACTAAAACAAAGGGGTATTTCAGAAGACATTATGTTTGTGAAGCATTGTTTTTGAACTGGGAGAAGATAAAAAGATAATATTACTTAAAAATTTCAACATAGAAATCAACTATTGAAGCTTTTTCTTATCCAATAATAGATAAAAAGGAACAAACAGTTAGATATGGGGAGATATTGAATGAAAAGGGTGAACTTAAATCTATGCAAGCGTTGGAAGAACAAGTTGTAAAAATGAATATGTATTTTAAATATATTTATTTAAAAATAAATATATATTTTATATTTGCAAATACAATCTAGGTTTGATAAAGACTCTGAGGCCGAATGTACTTACAATGAGACTGATTTATATAAAATTTTGATGGTACTGATGAAAAGGTAATTAAAAAACTTTATGGACATCTATTAGAATTTAAATTGGAGGAGGAACAAGTCAAAGAAATGGTGATTGCTTGGGGGAAAATTTTTGGATATGGGATTGATTTAGAAAAATGGCAAAAATTGTGGTCTCAAAATTATAAAATGACAATGTCAACTGCATATAAAGAAAATTTCTATAAGATGTTTTACAGGTGGCACTTACCCCTAACAAGACTTGCGAGAATGTTTAAGAATAAATCAGATAAATGCTGGAAATGTCATCAGATACCTGGTTCATATTACCATCTGTGGTGGAAATGTTCAGACGCGAAGAAATATTGGACTAAAATCCACAAATGGTTGGAAAAAATGATAAAACAACATATGGATTTTAAACTAGATATCTTTTTATTGGAAGTCATACTGGACATATACAATAAAGAACTGAAATATTTGACTGTAAATGTTTTAACAGTGGCTAGAATTGTATTTGTGAAGAACTGGAAAAATGACAAAATACCTATGCAGGAGGAAGTTATCAATAAAACTATGGACTGTGCTGAAATGAGTAAACTGACATTTGAAATTAGAGAACAAGAAGACAAGCAATTTTATATGACATGGGATTTGTTTTGTCAATGGTTGGATAAAAAGACATGGTAATGTAATAGACTAGATAATTTTGTGATAGAAATTTAATAGACTGATATATAATATAGATATATATACCCACTGGTTGAAAGTATAACACAAATTTTCAGATAAAATTTGGAACATCTCGTATAAAATGATGGAATAAATAGTTTAGTCATGGATGATTAATAACTGATAAATATATAAGCACATGTTAATTCGACAATGTGAAGACTGATATAAATTCTGAGTAAATGACTACAAAGATAGTATAAAAGATATGTAACCAACTGACACACTGTATATATATAAATGAAACCTATGTATATAAAATGAAAGATGGTTTTATGTTTTTATGTTTTGCATGTGTATGTTTGTTTTCTAAAAAATAAATAAAAAAAAAGTCAAGCCTGATGCTGAGACAACCTAGGAGGAGACCCGGTGGAGAAGACTTGTTGTTCAACGACAATGAAGACATTTTGACCCTCAAGGACTAGCTTGGAAGGGGACCAAGTGGTATATCCTTGCCAACTTGAGATTGGCAGTGCGTCCTGCAGTGCATCCACAATTCAAAACTTGCGGGATACTTTGGCTACTTGAAAACTCTCCTCCTAACTAGGCAGCAGTTCTAGTAGCCCAAGATGAAGGCAGATGTGGAGGACTATGTAAAGGGTTGTGCTACTTGCGCCACTATGAGACCTTGGGAAATCCCTAGGCTTCTTCCAACAAGTGGCTGACCCTGGGAATAAATTGCCACAGATTTCATAGTTGAGCTCCCAGAGAGTGGCAGAAACACAGTTATTTGGAATGTGTTTGATCTATTTTTAAAATAAGCCCATTTCATAGCCTGTTTGGGATTGCCCTCAGCCATAAAACTAGCCAAGATGTTTATAAAGCAGGTATATAGGCTACATGGGGTGCCCCACAGAATTTTTTCACATGGGGAGTCCAGTTCATGGCTAGGTTTTGGAGTGAGTTCCTATGGGCGATAGGATCCACCCAGGGGCTCAGCTCAGTTTTTCATCCAAGCACGAATGCAGAATGAGCGAACACCATGGTAGAAGAGTACTTCAGGTGTTATGTAGACTACTAGCAGACAAATTGAGCAGAATTACTGTCTTTTGCAACAATGCGGTGCACAGTAGCATCGGTTTGATCCCTTTCCAGGTCACCAGCAACATGAAATCTGTCCCTATGCCTGAACTACCCGGAGAACCTCCCTCCTCCATGTCCCTGAATGAATGGATGGAATTATTAAAATAGGAATGGGAAAACACATAGCAAGCCTTAGTCAAAGCAGCAAAAAACTACAAAAAGCAAGCCAATAAACACCATTCCCCTCACCCTTCTTTCCAGGTCAGAGACAACAAATACTTGCCAATAAAGTATCTGAAACTAAGGTTGCCAAGTAAGAAACTGAGTCTGAAGTTCATAGGGCCTTTCCCAATAGTTAAAGCGATAAGCCCTGTAACTGTTCTGCTTAAGACTCTCATGCTTGCTAGGGAAAGTGCATCCAGTATTTCATAGCAGCCTGTTAAAGCTGGGTGCAAACTCCCAGATAAGACCAGTAGACTGGGCAGCCTCAAAGCCCATCATAGTGCAGGGAGAAACCCACTATGAGGTTAAAAAAACCTTTATCTCATGTATGCATTGTCACTTGCAATAACTAGTGTCAACTCGCAAAACCTTCCTGACCTGCTCCTGAGTTGCCATGGGCAGGGGAATGGGAATCGTGCCTCACACCTGCATCAAGAAATTCACACCTCAGTCAAAACAAGACACAGCTTAGCCAGCCGAAGCCAAAACTATCTCCACAGAGACGTGCAATGGCTGGAGGGAGGGACTTCTACAACCCGCAAAATTGCTTTGTTGGGGAATGTCACTGGTGATACACTTTGAGGGGGAGGAAGAAACAGGGTTAGAGGCAAGGCACGATTGGGTGAAGCCAGAGCTGGCTTCAGCAAGGTGGTGCTGACATGGTGCTTCTAATAAACAACTGGATTTTTCTTGCTAAATGGCTTGGAACTCTTAATTTTATTAGGGCAGTGATTGGAATTCTGGCACCTATTCCACTGGAAGGGATACCCCCTCTCTGAAGTCACCTGGGTAAAAAGCTGGAATGTAAAAGCTGATAGGTTAATTAAGCAGTTCCATGACAAGTACCCTCACAAGCCTAAGGGACCAGCTGGGGAGCGAAGGGGAAGTTGAAGATGATGCAGATTAAACTCCCTTTTATTTTCTTTTGCAGGAGGTCCTCTTCAATTGAGGGGGGGCAGCCTGTCAGCCCAGAAGCCATTTTGAGCTGAAACCATTTTGGGAGTGCCACAGCAAGGGTGGTTGGAGGATTTGTTCTCACAGAACATAAGAGGGGAAATAGTGGTAGCTGGGGATGTGTAGCCAAAAGAATATTCTTTCCTGTGGGAGCCAAGTTGCTTCACCAGGACGCATGGACCAAAGCCAGCCAGGATGGTGAGTATGACCTGGTTGGACCATGTGATGAATGTATGACCTGGGAGAAAAGAACTTGGGGGTTTGATTTGGGTGGGGAAAACCTTGGGTCCTTCAGAGTCAAGCTTTCCCCAGATGTGCCGATATGACATGCCTAATAAATCTATACTTTGAGGAATATGCCTGCCTTGGAGTTTTGATTCCATTGGGTGCATTAACTGGAACCCTGACAGTGTCAGGCATACTTTACACTAGAATTTCCTTCTGTACAAGGTATATAAATATAAAGGACAGGTCTATGTCCCTACAAGCTTGAATATTTATTTATCTCCATCAAGTGACATATTTCTTGTAAGCGGACATAACAAAAATGACTAAAAGATACGTTGTTCTGAAGCGACAAAAGATTAAACACAGGTGTACATATATGTAAATATATTCTATATCTATTTGGGTAAGAAAGTATATGTAAAAAGTAACTTCACTCATTATTACAGTTTTCTCTCTACACCTTGCTTTACATTCTGTGCTGATCTTCTACATCAGGGCTGTCAAACTCCTAGCCCAGGGGCCGGATGCGTCATGCGCTGGCCATGCCAATGCCTGATTTAGTAAAGTGGAAAAAAGTCCTGATATATCACATAATGCTGCCATGACGACATGAGCTTGACACCCCCTGTTTCTAAGTGATGTCCCCCAAACAGCTCCTAAAATTATCAAAATAAAAAATATCAAAATATTTTTCCTAAAATTATCAAAATAAAAAATATCAAAATATTTTTCCTAAAATTATCAAAATAAAAAATATCAAAATATTTTTCCTAAAATTATCAAAATAAAAAATACTTTCCAAAAATGTTTTGCATTTTGCATTTGCATTTAGATACTTTACTAAACCTATTACTGCAGGGAGATACATTTTCATATTAATGCAACTTAAAAAAATAACACGCAGTAGTCAGAAAACAATAAATAGTTATTTAAGGCAATAGATTTTTAAGCACTCCTCACTCTCCTGAGCTTTAGTAGAAACATATATTTTGGGAGGTAACAAAGCCCAGTGGTCTCTATTCCAATCTGTCTGCTTAGCTTCAACAATTTGACAGTACTACGGTAAATTTTCTAAGACAATGAACAACAAAACATGCGTCCACATACTTCCCTCGTTAATTTGAGGTGGTGTGTATAAAATAAAAATACATTTACTCACCAGTACTGACACTTCTACTATGTCTGGCAGTTGAAAATATTCAGCATCTACAGTGGGCCAAGGCTGCTGCAGTACATCCATGTTCCAGTGATGATGAGTGCACAGTTTGTCTGGAACATGTGATAGTCCTGAAATGCAGTATCAATAATTACTTACATTTAGGGAAACATATTTATAGTTTGTTTACTTATGTTTTTCGGATGTTAGAGTGAGAATGCTAATAGTTGTTTTATACTGATGGACCAAAAACTGAACAATCAAAGAGTATAAGATTACCATATATTTAAAAAGTAGGAGGTGAAAAAAATATATAAACATTTTACCATTAGAAAATTACACATTTAGCTGAAAAGAAGGTTGATGACACTCTGTTTAAAAAAAAAAGATTATAAAACATAACCATTAGATTTAATCCTAGAAGATAAGAAAATATGCATTCCTAAATTTACTTTCCCAGAGATATGAGATTAAATTAAATGGTATAAAAAGAGGCAAACTGCAGACCCAATACCTTATTTGGGGCTCTCAAGAAAGAGAGGGACCAAAAATGTGGACCATTTTTGCTTTTTCAAAAAGTTTTGGAATATTTAATAGATTTAATGATTGTCTTCAGCCTTGCACAGCACTTAAAGAATAAAAAATCAACTAGAATAGAGGCAATTTTCCCTGTTCCCTTAAGATTCTGCAAGGGTTAAAAAGCATTAATTTTACTACTTCACCCCAACCATAACGAGGTTTCTAAAATTCAATCGTATCCCATATTACTTGAAGCCCCAGGCTAGCAAAAACAGAAGGTGGGGAACCAAGATTGAAAATAATAGAGGCTATACAGGAAGGAGCAACACATTCCAATGTTGTCAACTCTGGTGAATACTGTCAGTAGTGGGGAAGAAACTGCAATGCAAAAACATCTGGAATGGCAGAGGGTATCCTTGTATATAAAGAGTTGTATAAAATAAATATTTTGCCAATAATACTAAGCAGGTGGTACTCTCAAATAAGGTCTGTAACCTGGATAAACTTAACAACTCAGCAACTATCCTATTGAAATCAACTCCCTGTCACAGGTTCATTCCAAAGGTGGGAATAGATAATGCAATATTTTAGATAGCTGTCTTTCAACAGAAAAGAATTATCATTTGAAGACAGCCAATCCTTTCCTCCTTAAAGCAACAATCAATGTCCCATTATGTGCGACATAGTCATTTACTGCAAAAAGTTGTTTTCATAGTAGAAATGTTGAATTATGTAATCATATATGAAATCATTTTTAAATTAATTAAAGAATGTAGTAAGATCTTTGGAGTGGTGATTCATTTTCCTGCTGGCTCCTTTTTCTTAAGGCTAGGTCACACTAGCCGACGGATGCAAAACGTATGCAGAAAGGACACAGCGGACGAGCAAAATTTCCATCCGTTATCCGCCCCAAAAAGTGCCTCAAATTTGCATAAACAGAACGGACAACAACAGAAAGGAACGGACGGGGGTAGTACGTAGCGAGGATGGTAAGCGGATGTTCGTAGGAAGCCTAGCGGATGGAAGCAGATGACACATCCGAAGGGCTTCCGGGGGAGATTAGTGAAGCAGACGCGTAGCGGAAGGAGCGGATGCGTAGCAGATGATGCGGATGCATCACAGAGGCCTATAGGATGCATAGTGGATGCGTAGCGTTCACTGCGCATGCAGGGAGGATGAATTGCGTCAGCTCCGCGGATATAAAAGGATGCATCTCGTAAGCAGTCAGCATTCAGAGGAAAGACCTGCTGCCAGAGACATCTTGAAAGAACACCATGGTTTGACAGTCAGGGAAGAAGAGAAAGCCTGTGCCTACTCCTGCAAGCCCTGGCAAGAAGGACAGAACCACCATCCCACCCCCTGGCACTGACTCTGAAGCTGCTGTGCTTCTGCTACTGCTGCTGCTGCTGGTGTTGCTGCTACTGGTGCTTCTCCTGCTGGTGCTGCTGGTGCTTCTCCTGCTGCTGCTGCTGTGGTGGACCAGCCCCAAGGCCCTCAAAGCGCTGCTGCTGAAGGCCCTGAAGCCTCTGCCAGAGGGAGGAAGAGGCAAGGCAAGGAGAAGGGGGAGAGGAAACAGTACTCCATTTCAGAGGACCATGAGGAGGAGGTGCTGGAATGGCTGAGGGAGAACGAGTACCTGTGGAGAAAGGGCCACAAGCTCTATCACGACACCAAGAGGAAGCAGGCAGCATGGAGAGACAAGGCGGAGAGCCTGGGCTACACTTCAGATGGACTCCTGGGATGGTGGAAGAATATGTACACCTGGTATGGCAAGCTGCACCTGAAGAAATCTGGCCAGGCCGCTGTCAAGCTCACTGACTGGGAGATGTACGTCATGGCCAAGTGCAGCTTCCTGGAAGGTGAGGTCCGCCACCAAGGAGCAGCCCCTCTGTCAACCCTCTCCCTCAGACAGCCATAGAGAGCCATTCCTCAGACAGCCAGGGGACAGCTACCATGTCCAGGCAGGGGACTTTGGAGGGCCCCACAGCAGAGACCCCCCCGACAGCTGCACTCCCCATGCCAGAGGACGTGGAGGATCCCCTGTCTCAAATGGAGCAAGAAGAAGCATCAGCCAGAGAAACGTTCGTATAGGGGACGTATCTTGGATATTTAGGATGTCTGGAGGATGTCTGGAGTATGTGGAAGGACACCTAGCGGAAAACCAACATTTCCGATAAAAAGGGGGAGGAAATCACCTGGATCTCACTTTCAGTCCAGCAGCCGTGGGGTACAGATTTCTTCACCCTTGCTCTTGCTCTTCAACATCATCCATTGATCTCCACCATGGATCATCGCACACTCCTTTTGGTAGCCGCCATCATTCAACACCAGAACCAAGCCCTCTTCAGGCTCTTTCACCTTTTCTACGGGAAGAAAAGGAGACGGCCAAGAAGTGTCTGGGTCTGACGATGGATCGGGAGAAGAGCGGAGTTTGGACTGTATGACAAGCTGATGGTGGAGCTGAGGAACGAAGACACTCGCATTCCAGAACTTCATGAGGATGCCGCCAGCCATGTTTGACGAAGTCGTGGAGCATCTGAGACCAAGGTTGACCAAGCAGAGCACCAACTTCCATCCCAACCTGGACCCTGGGCTGAAGGTGGCACTGACTCTGTGTCACCTGGCCTCCGGAACCACATACAGAAACATGCAGTACGCCTGGAGGGTGCCAGACAACACCATCAGCATTGTGATCAGAGAAGTGGTGCAGGCCATCATCGAAGAATACGTGGAGGAGCTCCTCCAGTGCCCCACCACTGAAGAAGGCTGGAGGAAAGTTGCAGAACAGTGGTATCAGAGGTGGAACTTCCCCCACACCGTTGGAGCCATAGATGGGAAGCATGTGGCCTGCAAAGCTCCAGTCAAGTCAGGGTCCACTTATTTCAACTACAAGGGCTTCTTCAGTATCTTCCTCTTTGCCATGGTCGATGCTGACTACAAGTTCATGTACATCGATGCTTCAGGCAACGGGTCAGCTTCAGATGCCCAGGTATACAACGCCAGTGACCTCAAGGAGGGGCTGGAACGCAACCTCATCATGGGTTTACCAGATCCAGACCCCCTACCCAACGACACACAAGATGTGCCCTACTTCATCATGGGGGATGACGCCTTCTCCCTCAGAACCTACCTCATGAAGCCCTACACTTCCAGATACCTCACCCATGAAGAGAGGATCTTCAACTACAGGCTGTCCAGGGGAAGACGGGTGGTGGAGAACGTCTTTGGCATCCTGGCCAACAGGTTCCAGGTACTTCTCACCACCATGCAGCATCGCCCACAGACCGTGAGGAGCATCGTAGAAGCTTGCTGCATCCTGCACAATCTCATGCGCACCCGGTGTTGCAGAACAGGCTCGTGGACCACCAACAAGGCAATGGGGACATGGAGACTGGTGAATGGAGGCAAGGGCGAACCCTGATCGACACGGTGGATGTACCTGGCCCCAACAGAACTTCACGTGAAGGGAAGAAGCAGCGCAACCTCTTGAAACACTGGTGCAATTCCCCAGCTGGAGCAGTGGAGTGGCAAGACAGGATGGTAGATGCTTAATGGATGCTTCCTTCAGCCTGTCTCATCACACTGATGAGATTGTGCCATGTATCTTGAGTGGCCCTACAATGAATAGGTCATTAATAAAGAGTTTTGTTTATTTTGAAATGTGTGGATCAATGATTACATTGTTATTGATAATAAAGGGCCATAGGTTTGGCACCTGGGAGGGTGGACCGTACAGTCCCACTATGCTTGCACTGAAGGCTTATCTATCCCACAGCCATTATCCATCCCACAGGTATCCCTGCCCAACCCACAGCTATTACCCATCCCACAGCTATTACCCATCCTACAGGTATCCCTGCCCATCCCACAGCTATTACCCATCCTACAGGTATCCCTGCCCATCCCACAAGCATGCAAAGGCTTAACCATTTTCTAAAAGTTTCCACCAACACTTTATTAAGTAAAAGAAATGACCCAAGTGTGTGAAGCAAAGATAAACTTTATTAATAACAGTTAAGTAAAGTGTAAGACTTTATTTAAAAAGCAAAAGATAAAGTCCCAAGCAAAGATAAAGTCAACAGGTAACAACTCAGTCTCTGGCAATGTTCTCAGTCACTCTGAGGCATGTCCATGGTCTCAGGTGTAAAGGGTCCGGGGACTGTGGAGGTGGCAGTGGCTGGAGTGCTGGTCTGAGGCGCCATTGGGGTGCCTGGCCCCGAGAGGACAACAGGAGATAGTGTGTGCAGGAAGCTCTCATATAGCTGGCTCAGCCCAGTGAGGTTGAGAGGCCCTTCATGGGATGTCAAGTACAGGACCGATGAAAGATGTTCTGAGGCCGGGCTTGGCTGTGGGGTGGAGGAAGGAGTATAGTGGGGATGTCTGGTGTGCAGCTGGGTGAGGTGAGGCGTCTGTGGCGTGCAAGGAAACATCTGTGGCGTCGGTGGCATCTGTGGCATCGGTGGCATCAGTGGCGTCGGTGGCATCTGTGGTGCCTGTGGCATCGGTGGTATCAGTGGCACCTGTGGTGCGTGATGTACCTGTGCCTGGACTGGGAAGGGCTGCCTGTGCTGCTGGAACTCCTGGTACCCGTAGCCTTGGTAGGTGAGGGCCTGTGGAAAGCCTTGGAAGGGCTGTGACATCACCTGGGGTGGAGGAGCAGACTTGGAGTGGGTCGGAGCAGGTTCAGCTGGGCCTGGAGGGTGGTGCAGAAGACCTGTGATCCTCTCCTTGATCACCTGGTACTGGGCTTCAGGCATTTCCATAAGGGTCTGGTTCATGTAGGTGAGGAAGGGCTTTCTGTTAGAGGATGGTATGTCGAAGTGTACCAGCTGAGAGAGGAGATCTACGCTGCTCTTGATGGTGTCCCTGATCTCCAAGAGGACAGTGTGGCTCTGTCCCTCCGGTCTGGCTCTCTACCTGCTTTCTGTGGAGGTGGAGCTGGGGGTGGGGGTTGGTCTCTGGTGGTCGCTGATTCTTCTTGCTCCATGTGTGTGAGAGAATCCTCCACATCCTCCAGCATAGGGTGTGCAGCTGTCGGGGGGGTCTCTGTCGCGGGGCGTTCTGTGGACACCTGCCCGGACACAGTCGCTGTCTCCTGGCCAGAAGAGGACTGGCTGTTTGTGGGCTGACTGAGAGTGAGGGTAGACAGAGGGGCTGCTCCTCGGTGGTGGATCTCACCCTCCAGGAAGCTGCACTTTGCCATGACGTAGCTCTCCCGATCGGTGAGCTTGACCGCGGCCTGGCCAGACTTCTTCAGGTGCAGCTTCCCGTATCAGGTGTGCATATGCTTCCACCACCCGAGGAGGACATCAGCAGTGTAGCCCAGGCTCTGTGCCTTCTGTCCCCAAGCCGCCTGCTTCCGCTTGGTGTCTCTATACAGCCTGTGGCCCTTCCTCCACATGTATTCGTTCTCCCTCAGCCACTCCAGCACCTCCTCCTCAGGCTCCTCTGCGATGAAGTACTGCTTCCTCTCTCCCTTCTCCTTGCCTTGCCTCTTCCTGCAGGACCTTCATCATCAGGGCTTTCAGGGCTTTGGGGCTGGTCCACCACAGCAGCAGCAGGAGAAGCAGCAGCAGCAGCAGCAGCAGCAGCAGCAGGAGAAGCACCAGTAGCAGCAGCAGCAGGAGAAGCACCAGCAGCAGAAGAAGCAGCAGCAGCAGCAGAGTCAGTGCCAGGGGGTGGGATGGTGGATCTATCCCTCTTGCCAGGGCTGGCAGAAAATGGCACAGGCTTCCTCTTCTTCCCCATGGTCTCTGATGAAGATGTGTCTGGCAGCAGGTCTTTCCTCTGAATGCTGGCCTCATACAAGCTGCCTCCTTTTATATCCGTGGGGCTGATGCAATGCATCCTCCCCGCATGCGCAGTTAACGCTACGCATCCATTCTGCATCCGCTTCATCTGCTACACATCCGCTCTGCATCCGCTCTGCATCCGCGTCATCCGCTACGCATCCGCTCTGCATCTGCTTCATCCGCTACGCATCCGCTCTTTCCGCTATGCGTCCGCTTTGCTATGCTCCCCCAGAAGCCCTGCAGACGTGCCATCCGCTTCCATCTGCTTCCATCAGCGAGGCTTCCATTGAGCATCAGTTTTACATCCGCGATACGTCCTCCCCCCGTCCGTTCTTTTCCATTCTCTTTATGCAAAGTTTTGCCCCTTTTGAGAGCGGATAAGAATGGATGGAGCCACCCCCGGATTTTTGGTCATCCGCTGTGTCCTTTTACATACGTTTTGCATCCGTTGGGCGATGTGACCTAGCCTTAACTCACAGGAGAAAAGTAGGGGGGGGGGGGAATATTGCTATTTTTTTTTGTTCAAAAAGTCAGAAAGAAATAATTGAACAGAAGAAATATAAGTAGAATTTATTTTATCTTGTACATTTTATCTTGTTTATAAACCAAAAGCCTGGCTTATTGTTTTTATTTAACTGTATTATATACCATATGAAATTAAAGAATTACAGATTTGTTACTTGGTAATAGCTATTTTTCCCTTATGAAAAACAGTACATGTGACAATTTTTACCACAATCTATGCCTCTATATAGCATATAGCATGTTTTAAGCATATAGCATATAGCATGTTTTAAGCTTTTTCTTTTTAAAAAATATTTTTATTAAACGTATTTCATCATTTTATATCACTTTTACAATCTTTGCAGCATTCCAGCATTGCTGATATTCATTCATACACATACAGACACATACATAATCAATTACATTCCTTTTTCTTCCTTTAACTATAATACATTGCCTTTAAGTTTAATATATTTCTTCAAATACCTTTATATTTAATTTTATTTCCATGTGTCCCCTCTTTCTTTTAATTCTAATGTTAGCCTATCCATCTCCGAACAATCTAACACTTTTTTATTACCATTCCCTCAGAGGGCATGCTGTTTCCAGTTTTGCACAAACGAAATTCTGGCTGCAGTCATTATATGCAATATAATATATTGAATTTTCTTACTATAGTTTCCTCTTATTAGAGGAAAGAGTTTGGGTTTTGCTTAGAAAATATTGGTGGGCAGTTTTGCAATATTTGGGGGGAAAAGCGGAGCATCAGAGCAATAACTAAAATTATGACATTCAGGATATTATGAGGTTAAAAATAACTGAGACAGAAGTGTTCCCCTCTCATGCTTGAGTAAAAAGAATTCCAAAGATTTCAAGTAAAATTTTCACCTTGGTAGGAGAAACTATTTTTATACCTTCTTTTCAAAGCCTGGCCTTAATCAAGGTTTATAGCATGTAAAAGCTGAAGAAAAGCCCCATCGGACATTTAAATAAAAGCCCACATTTCAAATTGAGAAACCTTATTAATATAAATGGGTTTGCTGCTTTGTTGTGGCTTTTAGTGATAGTTCTGTGTTTCTGAACCATTTTCAGGTATCTGACTAGGTTAATATCAAAATATAACATTGCCATGTTTTCAGAAGCAATATAATATCATTTCCTATTTATACACGAAATCACCTACTACTATAAAGTTTCTCATTATACAGCCATCTCTTAATCAGCATCTCTGATCTGATATAGTCCATATATATTTGAATAAAATGGCCATCATCTCCAGCTGATATAGTTAATAGGTATGCTAATCAGATTTATAATGAGAAATAATGAGATTTCTAAGCCAAAACATCTTCCAAGGACCAATTTCAGGCTAACTTATACAACCAGCTGAATGTAATTAATTCAACCACTGCATTTAGAATTTTATTCCAGGTTTTTTGTCAGTTAAGCAAATCAAGAGAATACTCCTCTGAGTGTTCTAATACCAATGGGAATGATCGATGTCTTTATTCTTGTTTTATTGATTGTTGTGAGCCACCTAAGATCATTATATGAGATACGTGGCCATATAACTAACTAAAAATAACTAACAAATAACTAACTAAATTCACAAATAAAGTTACCTTTCCAGATCTCTGAAGTCAGGTGTGGTGCCAATGGAGCCAGCATAACAAAGAGAGTTGCCAGAGCATCTTCAAATTCTGCACTGTGGATGATAAGCTGTTCAGAGGCTTGCTATGAAAGGAAAGAATGAAGAAAATGGATTTTGTTAACTGTGGGAATAAAATTAAAATATTAAATTTGTAATAGCATACTGTAGCATTTGATATGAGATAAAAATTATAACTTTTTTTTCATAATAACATGATGAAAACATTGTAGAATCTAATTCACAGAAATGTCAGTATTTAGTAAATTTCAAAGAATGCTCCTGAGGACCAATTCATAACAATAAGGCTTCAAAAAGCAAGCCAGAAATAAGCAAATGTGAAAGATACATTAGGCAAAACATGTACAACTGGCTAGGCCTGGATTTTGTGGAATTAAATAGCTAGAATTGCTCAGCCGTAAGGAATTTGGGAAATAGAAAATCCTCGTATCTTCAAGTTGCTAAAGTTGAAAAACACTGGTAGATAGTTATGGAATTAAACAAAGTGAAGGAAAAAGTTTCTCCCATTCCCAATATTGGCGGAATTAATAAACAATGACACATTTGAATCTGGGTTTCTCCTGCCCTAATCCTAGTGAAAGTGATGAACCAAGGATAGGAAGTAACAAATTAAAGCCAACTCTCAAGCAAAGCTATATTAATGGATCAATTGCTATGTCTCAGTACCACTGTGTAAGCAGTGGACTTTTCCCCTTCAACCGAAAAGAATGAACTTCTGAAAACTAGGTATTTCAAAAGGAATACCTATATTCAAAAGGAATATTGAAAGGAAGTGAATCCAGTACTAGTGAAAGCAGAATCTAAGGTGCTTCCAGGCACACAGGAATAGATAAAGGGAGTTAGAACCCCTCTCCTTATTTAGATGTGGATTCAGTAAAACAAAGAACCAACATGTTAATTCCCCCCTCCCCTTTCCTGGGAACATATCTTAGAAGAGTTTCCCAGGGAGTATCTTCAAGAGGTGGAATTTTTATGGTCCCTTCTCTTGCTATCTCTCCAAGAGATGACAAGTTTCTAGACATCTGGCTCCAGTCCTCCAATTGTATATCATGAGCAGTTATACAGATTCAATATAAGATTTAATATATTCAGGTTACATCAAAAAGGATTACTTGTACCAACTTCCATTGAAGAATGGAATCTGACAACCTACACAGATCTGACAACCTATATTTCAGGAGATTTGGGAGTATTCCACACACTGGAGGCACAAGAATATACATAATAAAAGCACCAACTTCACATGCAGACTTCCGCATAATTACATTTTTTCACTTTTTGAGCATTTGTATATGTAAAAACAGAATAATTTCACATTTACATATTCAATATGGGTGGAAAGGAGGAAAGAAAAAAGAAAAAAAATCTGCTTTTTTGAGACCAAGTGAGAAATGATGGAAGTCATAGAAATCACCCAGTCAGGCAAACAATTCAAAAGCAGGTAAAATATGTTTTCAACCAGCTAACAGCATTGCTTTAAGGGAATATTTTTATTTTATCTATTCAAATAATACTCAATGGACAAATTTACATAATACTAAATGCACACAAAATGGCTAAACTGGACAAAGCTGTATCATGTTACAAGCAAGAAAATAAGCTTTAATCAGTGAGAGCAGTTCAATTCCATACAATAATTAGGGTAGAAATAAACATTCTAATTGTAGAATATTTCTTTCTAGCTGCTAAGAAAACAAAGTTTCTCCAGTGTTGTACTTGAAATACACATCAGCCCCTTCCTAAGCTATAGTGTGAGGCTGATGGTCTTACTATGAATCATATTACAAAATATTTTCAGCATGTCAATTGTCTCACTAGAGGCAAGAATACTTTAGATCAGTGGTTGCCAACCGGTGGGCCATGGAAAAATTTTGGTGGGCCGCAAAAGAAATGGGCCCTGAAAGAAATCGGGTTGCAAGGGACAACAAGGCTGCTCTGCCCACATGGCCCGCCCACTCACTGATTCCCACTCTTCTGCCGAGAGCAAAACTTACCTTGACTGAGACTGAGCAGTAGAGAGCCACGTGAGCTGGAACTGGAAGGTAAGACCAACGGCAGGGGAGGGAAATCCACCCTGGGGTGGCTTGCTGACAATGGGAAAGAAAGGCGATTAGGAACTAACTGAGTGATTACACTGCTACACAGGGGTATCAGTGTAGCCGCTTGGTTAGTTCATAATCGCCCTACCCGGAGAAGGGGGTGCTGGAGGAGGAGGAGGCAACAGTGGTGGAGAACAAGCCAGGCATTAAAGACCCGGGAAGAAAGGCAGCATTGCTGCTCATGCTTCTGCCAGATGACTGCAGCAAGTACCTGTTGCCACTGATGCCGAGAGATGAGCATGCTAAGGCAACTTGGGCGCTACCACTGCAGCGGTTTTGCTGCGTCTCTGAGGTTTCAATGTTGGGAGAGGCAGCAAGGGCTGGAGGAACTGAGAGATGCGCACGGCTCTGTGTTCCTCTGTGTTCCACCTGCTTCCAGGTGGGTGGGAGGGGGAAGGAAAGAGAAAGAGATAGGTGGGAGAAATCCAAATCTGGAGAATTAATGGGGAGAGCTGACAGGAGGAACTGAGAGATACGCATGGGTCTATGTCCCTTTTCTTGCCTTCTCCAGGCACCTTGTGGTGATTCTTTTGAATCCCAGCAGTATTAAATCCTCCCTCTTTCCCCCCAAAGAATGAAAGAGGGCCTTCCTTTCCCTCCCACCTTGTGTTGCGTGTTCTGAGAGTTTATCCAATGAAGTTATGAAACCTTAGAAACTCAGAAGACATTTGCAAACAAACCCCTAGCTTTAGCCAACAAACCACTAGAATATTTTCAAAGAATGCATGAAAATATGCAAAAGCAAGTAATTGCTTTAACAAAAGTGAAGATAAGTCCTTATTAAAGGTTTCTTTTCTGATAGAATTTCAGACTGCAAAAAATAAAAAGCCATATATAATTGGAGAAGATTTAATTAAGCCTTGCATATTACAAGCCTGTGAAGAAATTTTGGGAAAGCAGGCTGTCCAGAAACTGAAAGCAATTCCTATGTCCACTAACACTGTCAAGCACAGAATTGAAGACATGGCTGAAAATATTGAAAATCAAGTTATAAAAATGGTGAAAAATGCACCATTTTATGCAATTCAACTTGATGAATCAACAGACATAAGTAACAAGGCACTTCTCCTTTGTTTTGTGAGGATTGAGTGTGAAGGAGAGTTACAGGAAGAACTACTTTGCTTGCTCAATTTGCCAGGTAGAAAGAGCATTGGGCTTACCTGAAATGCATCTTCTAGTTATACAGGAGGAGAATCCAAAGTGTCGGTTGTTTCCTGCTTCCTTGCTAAAAAACGGAGTCGATCAATGTTTAGTCCAGCCCCCTTTCCACTGCGCATGCCCAGTTTTTGATGAAGGCTAATGATTGACTTGGAGAGTTCTTTCGTGCTCGTTCTTGATCGTTCTGAGCTTGAGACTAACTATCTCAGAGTGGGATTTGGATTCTCCTCCTGTACAACTAGAAGACGCGTTTCAGGTAAGCCCAACACTCTTTCTCAATTGTACGGGTTGGAGAATCCAAAGTGTGGGATGTACCCAAGCTAATTGTCCTGAGAGTGGGCCAACTCCTAGTCCCATGGCCCCATCTCCATGTGAACTCTTTGTAGCACTCTTCTTCCAAAGGATGCTTCTGCTGATGCAAATGTATCCAGTTTATAATTTCTGATGAATGGAGATGGCGATGACCACATTGCTGCCCTACAGATCTCTTCAATCGAGGCCTGTGTGTTCCATGCCGCTGGCTGCACTCCTGGTTGAATATGCCATTATGTTACCCGGCAATTGCAATGATTGGCTTTCATAAGCTTTTGTGATACGTGTCTTCCATCTACCTATGGTAGATGGTGAAACCCTTTGTCCCAACAAACTCGGTCTAAATGAAACTAACAATGCTTCCATTTTTCTAATGGGCCTTGTTCTCTTAATATAAATGTGTATAGCTCTCTCTAACATCCAAGGAGTGCCACTTCCTTTCTAGGCTATGGACTGGTTCTGGGCAGAAGTCTGGTATAACTAACTCTTCTGCTCTATGGAACATAGAATTGATCTTTGGGATAAAGGTTGGGTCTAATCTTAATACTACCCTATTCGGGTGAACTATACAGAGGTCCTCCCTCATAGATAATGCTGCCAACTCTGAAATTCTTCTGGCTGTTGTTATGGCTATTCAGAAGGCCACCTTAAGGTTGAGTGAAGGTAGTCCTACTGACTTCAGCAATTCAAAGGGCTCAGTCAGGAGCGCCCTTAGCACCCTTGTCAAGTCCCAAGTAGGGTAACTGTGTATCACTGGTGGTTTTAGATTGGTTGCTCCCCTGATGAACGTGCGGATTAGGGGGTGTCGTGAGAGGTCCCGCAACCCAACACTGAAGCTATCACTGCTACCTGCCTCCTTAAGGTGTTTGTTCAAATCCTGTTGCAATCGAAAATCGTCAGGTGGCATCCTTTCCTGCATCTGTTCAATCCATATCAGGACTGCTCTGCTGAAAAATGATGCCATGGACGGTGCCTTTACCGCCCATGCTGCATCCTGATGAACTTTTTGTAGGGTTTGTTCCGTTTTCTTACTCTCCCCTTTTAGACTATTCTCAACTTCGTTAGCCAACACTGTAGCAGACATGGAGGCTTCCACAGGGCTGTCTATCATGGGAACTGGGAATAAGTCCGCTAGTTCTGCATTATAAAATTTCCTCTCATTCCCCCCTGGCATTGGGAAAATAACTGGTCTGTCCAACTGACCTTCCACCACTTCCCTGAACAATTCAGGTGAAGGTATGGATTCACTTTCAACCTTGGTTCTAGCAAAAAAAATCTATCTTTGGGACCAGATGATTCTAATTCAGACTCTTCTGTCCCTGTGATTCTCCCCAGGCCTGTTGCTATCTTAACTTTCCCAGCAGCATCTTAAATGAAAGATGGTGATGAAATAGACTTGTGAACGTTGGGGTCTCTGCTTCATTTGCCTCTTCATCTGAAAAGGCTGACTCCCTATATTCTTCCTCTCTTGAAACAGAGGCCTCACTGTGAGTGTCTGATCTACTGGAACTGTCTCCCTGAAAGCCCAGTTCCTCCCTTACACCTGCTCGAATAGAATGTTGATGAGCATCCTATCTCCTCTCATTATGTATCAGGCTGGGTCTGTTACCCTGACTGTCCCTGAATTCTGCCATCATCTCTTTCATCATAGCCCTCATTTCCTCTTTAAAGGACTATTCCCTGACTTCCGATGCTGTGGAGGAAGAGCTAGACTCTGTTGAAAAATCTCTTGGGGAAGGGCTCTTCATTGCATGCCTGAGAGCATTGTCTTTCTGATTCACTCAATCCTTTGTTCACACAAAGAGCAGGCTGAAAAGACTGATCTTCAATGCCCTCTAGTGTTGTGCTCCTTTCCTGATACTTCACTTTCATTGGTTTGTCTGTTGAAGCGCAGGAATTTCCATTCTTCTCCACCTCCTTTTCCGCCCTTGGGAAGCATTTTTTCAATGGCTCTTTGCCTTCTTATTGCCTCCCTCTCATCTGCCTTGGACACCCTGCTGAGAGGCCTTTCTGAAGCTCTCCCAGCCTCTCTGGGTTCCTTTGTGTTTTGCTCTCTGTTCAAACTGGGGACAGGGGATTCCTGTTCCTGCAGGCTTGCCTCTGTTTCAGAAAGTTTGGCCATAGTTTTTCCTTTGGCTTTTGCTGACAGAGTATACTCAGACCGGCCTGAGCATGGACTCTAGCCTCCCTTTCTCCTGGATAGGCTTGTGTGGCTGTGATGGAAGCTTGCTCAGCCTAGGACTGAGTTTGCTCCCAATTAAAGAGAGTGCTGGAGGCTTGTGCAGCTTCTGATTTGTTTAACGAAGGCTAAGTTAATTTTCCCTCCTTCTTTGCTAGTCGATCGAGAGCCCACACGCTCTGAGGCTACTGCTGCTTATTCTCTTAACACCAAAAAGCTATGTGGGCTTTTCCGTCTTGGGATGAGGTCCCGACTCTTTCGCTTACTCACGGTTCGCTGACTTTCACTCTTTCTCTTTTCTCTCTTTTTTTCTTGAAGAATCCAAAGCATTGATCCTATATTTTCTATATTTCTTTCTGAGCACTCTCTCCTCGTGTCCTCTTTGCATGAAGATGGAGTCAAAAATTGGGCATGCAAAAATTGGACATGCAAGGGGGCTGGATTAAACTTTGATTGACTCCATCTTTAAGCAAGGAAGCAGGAGACAGCCCACGCTTTGGATTCTCCAAACCATACAACTGAGAACTAGCTCTGAGATTTTTGAAGCACTGAATAGTTTTTTCTTCGAATACGGAATTGAATGGAAAAAATATATTGGGATATGTACAGACAGTGCTGCAAACATGACTGGACATCTTTCAGGAATTGTTGCAAAGGTTAAAAAAATTGGTCACCCATACATTTTGTCAACACATTGCATTATACATCATGAGCAACTTGCAGTGAAAAAAATGTCCCCAGAACTACATGATGTATTATCAGATGTTATTAAAATTGTAAATGAAATTCAATACAAAGCACTCAATTCTCCAATGTTTGAGGCACTTTGTGAAGAAATGGGTTCCGAGTATACTCATCATCTTATTCATGCTGAGGTGAGATGTCTGACAAGGGGCAAATACTAACCCGACTGTTTGCCCTGTGCGAAGAAGTGAAAGTATTTTTCTGCCAGCAAAATAATCCAAAATTTCAAGAACTCTTGACAACGATGAGCGGGTAGCCAAGCTTGCATACCTGGCAGATATTTTTCATTGTTAAATGAACTAAACTTATTTTTGCAAGGACAATTTCAGGATGTGTTCAAACTACAAGGTAAAATGGATGCTTTTCAAAAGAAAATATTACTGTGGCAAAAGTGGTTGGCTGAAGATCTGCATTTTTTTTTTTTAATTTTTGATGGGTATATGAGAGAGAAAGATGTCAACTGGCAGGTAGTAATCATATTTCAACAGCACTTACAGTCATTCACAGAATCCTTTGGTCATTATTACCCAAACAAAGAAGATCCTAGACATGACAATATGTGGATAATAGATCCATTTGCAGCAAACATTGAAAAATAGCAATTTAAGTATGCATGAAAAAGAAACCCTCATCGATCTATTATATGATGACCATCTCAAAGCTAAATTCCATTCATCCATCTCAAGGCCTCATTTCTGGCTCTCCATACAAAATTAATACCTATTGCCGAGTGAAAAAGCAATGAAAATTTTGATTCAGTTTTTAACAACATATTTGTGCGAAAAGACATTTTCATCTGTCACAGCAATTAAAACTCGGTACCAGTCTTGTCTTGAAATAAAAACAACTCTCTGTCTTGCAGTAACATCATCGGAGCCAAAAATCCATAAACGTATTTCAAGCAAGACCCCTGTTTTAGATCATCACTACACAACATTAAAAGATGCTTATCAGTCTTTACCACGAGCAGCTGTGGGACACTCTGATCATTGTATGATTCACCTTGTACCTCCTTATAGACAAAGACTTAAAACCATGAAACCAACAATTAAATAAGTGAAGACTTGGACTGAGGAGGCAAAGCAGGTTTGCCTTAACTGCACTGATTGGAATGTATTCGAAGACATCTCTGCAGACTTGGATGAAGTCACAGATACTGTAACATCATATGTCAGTTTCTGTGAAGACCTATGTGTGCCAATCAGAAACCTGAGAATATCAGTAACAATAAACTTGGTTCACTTAAGCAGCTATGTCGTACCAAAGAAGTCTACAGAAAAGGTGATAGAATATTGTACAATCAGGCCAGAAACGTATTAACAAGAGAGATCAGAGCAGCAAAATGAAGCTACTCTGAAAAGCTAAGGAATCAGTTCTCAACAAATGAACCAGCCAACATGTGGAAAACTCTTAAAAATATCACTGGTTACAGCAAATCTCCTTCTCATGCTGAAGGAAATCAACAACTGGCAGATGACCTGAATGTGCTTTACTGTAGGTTTGAGAGAAAACTACTGCCACCCATCTCCACAATCCCCATCTCAGACATACCAAGAGACAAGTCTCCTACAACCTACCCCATCCCATTGGGCCCATTACCTCTGGTGATTACAGAGAATGAGGTGTAAGTCTATTTCACAGACAAAAGCCAGAAAAAGCCCCAGGCCAAGACAAGATAACTCCTTCTTGCTTAAAAGCATGTGCTGAACTGGCCCCCATCTTCAGCCGCATCTTTAATAAGTTACTAGAGATGTGCTATGTTCCTTCTTGCTTCAAACGCTTTACTAACATTCCAGTGCCGAAGAAACCTATTAAGAAACTGAATGATTTCATTCTATAAAGCTTTATATGCCAAAATCATTGAACTGGAAAAGAAAAATATTTGTATTATAGGGGATTTTAATGATGTAGCAGATTATAAAAAAAGATTATAATGGGGGAATAAGAGGGAAGGGAAAAAAAGAAGAGAGAATAACCTAAATTTTGTGTAGAAATGATTAAAGAATTAAATTTAATAGATGTATGGAGAAAATTAAATCCAGATAAGAGACAATTTACTTTCTACTCAAATCCCCACCAGTCATGGATGAGTGGAGATCTAGTAGAAGATGTGACAGAAGTAGAAATTATACCAAATTCTTGGGCAGACCACAACCCTCTTAGAATCAACTGGAAAGGTAAGAAAAAATCAAGAAGGTGGACTTTAGATTCTCAATTATTAAAGGATGAGGAATTTATAAAGAAACTTAAGGAAGAATTAACTTTTTATTTTAAAGAAAATAATAACCTAGACACAACTATCCAAAATTTATGGGATGCTATGAAGGGGAATTATAATATCTTACACTGCACAAAAAATAAAGAAAAACATGCTCAACATAACAATTTCTACCAAACAATTAAGAAACTTGAATCCAAATTACAGGATGCCTCACAAAATGTTAAAATACAAGAACAATTGATTCTCTATAAACATAAACTCAATTTAATGTAACAGGAAGAAGCAACCAAGCAAATATATTTTGAACAAGCAAATAAGCCTGACAGATGGCTCTCTTATAAGCTCAAAAAAAAGAGAAAAGAACCATCTACCAACTACAAGATGAAAGTGGAAATTATCAACATACAATAGAGAAGAAAAAAGAGATTGCACATAAATATTTTGAGAATCTGTATAAGAGAGAGTAGATGAAGATCAGATAAGGGAATGTCTAAGAGAAAAAAGAACTCGAGAAATTAATGATGAGATGAAATAATTTTTTACGAAGGACATATCTATGACAGAATTAAAACAAGCAATTAGAACCCAGAAAAATAAAACCCCAGGCTCTGGCGTCTTCCCAGCAGAATTTTATAGAGCAATAGAAGAATAAGTGGGACCAATAATGGTGGATTTATATAATGAGATATTATTATCTGCTATCATGCCAGACACGTGGAGAGAATCACTAATTTTGCTAATCCTGAAGGGGGATTCAGATGCCAGAATGATACAGAACTATAGACCAATTTCTTTGCTGAATGTAGACTATAAAATATTTACTATTATTGCTACTACAATAAAGAAAATTCTGAAAATTACACACATCCAGACCAAAATGGATTTCTCCTAAATAGACAAATTAGGAACAATTTAAGAATAATAATGGATAGTCTGGAATATTATGAAGTCCATCCATGGAAACAGGTAACTCTTGTTTTTGAGGATGCTCAAAAGGCTTTCGACAACCTTAATTGGCAATTTATGATTCAGCAAATTTACGATATGAATTTTAGCACCAAATTTGAGAATATTATAACAGCAATTTATTCAGTACAAAAAGCAAATATCATAATAAATGGAGAGAATACCCAAACCATAAATATAGAAAAAGGAATCTGACAAGGCTGTCCGTTGTGCCCTCTGCTCTTCATACAATCATTAGAAATACTATTAGAAAGAGAGAGGCAAAATCATGAAATAAAAGGATTGAAAACTAAAAATGAAGAAGCTTTTGCAGATTTTACTGCAAGCTTTTGCAGATGATATGGCTTTTATTATGGAAGATCCAATAGAAAAAGGACAAATATTAATTAAGAAACTAGAAAGATATGGAGCAGTGGCAGGATTGAAAATTAATAGACAAAAAACGAAATGTCTAGTAAAAAAACAGATTTACAAATAACAGAATTAGAAAGGATGCTCAGACTCCAAACAACATGAAAAATTAAATATTTGGGAATATGGCTGACAGCACATTATAGATTTGGAAGTATGGACAAAAATGCAACTGTCAGAAGAATAGCAGCCATAAGAATGTCTATATTACCAAAATTTCTTCATCTATTCAACTATTGATGAAAATAGTTCAATTATAGTTCAAGTATTCAATTGATACTTCAACTATTCCAGTTAAATTAGAAAAGACCTTTTTTGATAATCTTAATAAAATGACAGCAAAATTTATCTGGCAGGGTAAAAAACCCAGAATAAAAATGAAATTACTACAAGATATGAAGAGCAGAGAAGGCTTTGGATTGCCAAATTGGGAATTATATTATAGTGCAGAAACATTAGTTTGGCTAAAAGATTGGATTAATTTAAAGAATTAAAAAAATATTAGCTATAAAAGATCATAACCTTCAGAGGAGATGGCATGCCTTTCTTTGGGACATAGGACCCACTAAACAAAAATATTTCCACAGACATCTGACAAAAGATTCGTTGATATACAATTGGATCAAGGTTAAAAAGAAACACTATATAAAAATCCCAATTTGGCTATCTACAATGGAAGAGACAATCTACCCAAATAATTTAGATCTGAACAAAATGTTAAAATATAAAGACTTATTGGATACAAATGAAAATTTAAAAACAATACAAGAGAACAAGAACAAGGGCTATGAGTAAACTGGTGGGCTTATCTCCAAATACAAAGTCGTTATAAAAAGAATGTAAAGGAGTATGGAATATACTTGAAATCTCAACAATTAAGACAAAAAATATTACCAAAATTTATAAGTATCTCCTAGAAGTAGAATTAAAAGAAGTAGTGAAACGATGCATGATCACATGGGGTCCAAATATTGGTCATAACATAGTTATCAGATTGGGAGACTGTATGGAATAGAAATCACAAATCAACAAAATCAGCAACATACAAAGAAAATGCATATAAAATGTTCTATTGGTGGCACTTACCCCCTTCAAGATTAGTGAAAATGTACCCTAAAATGAGTTCCTTATGTTGGAAATGTAAAAAAAAAAGAGGCAACATATTATCATATGTGGTGGTCTTGTCCAGAGGCCGAAAATACTGGCTCAAAATCCAAAATTGGGTACAGGAAATCTCCAATGAACAATTAGATCTAGAACCAGAACTCTTCCTATTGGGGATCTTAAAAAAACAACAACGTAAAGAGTACAAAATTCTTATTATTACACAAACTGACTGCTGCCAGGATTGCCTTTGCCCAATGTTGGAAACAGCCATATACACCTATACAGGAACTGGTTATACAAAAAGTTATGAATTGTGCTGAAATGGATAAAGCCCCTGTCACACTGCACCAACGGATGGAAAGAGGATGTAAAATGGAGAGAAACACTTGCCATCCGTTGATTAACGCGATGCATCCGTTCTGTACTCACTGCATACGTTTTGCTTCCTCTCTATCCGTCCAGCATCCGTTCATTGACGTTTCATCTGCTCAGAAAGTTTTGAGCTGCTCAAAACTTTTGAGCAGAAAATGTATCCAATTCGTCCGTTCTGCATCCGCTAGGCATCCTTTCTGCATCCGTTATACATCCTCTATATCCGCTAGGCATCTGCGCAACTCCATCCGCTCCAGCGGTAAACGGACACAGGGAGGAAGCGGAACGGACGCGGAACGGATGCAGAACGGATGCCTAGCGGATGCAGCACAGAAACAAAGCATGTAAAACGGAAAAAACGTTAGCAGAGGGGACCTATCTTGGATATTAAGGATGTCTAGAGGATGCCTAGAGGATGCAAAGGGACACATAGGGGAAAACCTATACTGCCTATAAAAAGGGGGATCAATTCATCTGGATCTCACTTTCAGAACAGCAGCCCTGCGGTGCGGACCTCTGCAGCCTTCATCTGACCCTTCCTCTTCCACAGCATCCAGTCATGTCCACCGTGGATCATAACAAAGTCCTTTTGGCAGCCACCATCCTTCTGCAACAGTGCGAAGCCATCTACAGGCTCTTTCAACTCTACTACGGGAAGAAAAAGAGGCGGCCAAGAAGCATCTGGGTCCAAAGATGGTTCACCAGAAGAGCAGAGGACGGACTGTACAACAAGCTGATGGTGGAGCTCAGGAACGAAGACACTCGGGCATTCCAGAACTTCATGAGGATGCCTCCAGCCATGTTTGACGAAGTGGTGCAGCGGTTGACACCCAGGTTGACCAAGGCAAACACCAACTTCCGGCCCAGCCTGGACCCTGGGCTCAAGGTGGCACTGACTCTGCGCCATCTGGCCTCAGAGACCACATACACGAGCATGCAGTACGGCTGGAGGGTGCCACACAATACCATCAGCATTGTGGTCAGAGAAGTGGTGCAGGCCATCATCGAAGAATACATGGAGGAGCTCCTCCAGTGCCCCTCCACTGAAGAAGGATGGAAGAAAGTTGCAGAGCAGTGGTATCAGAGGTGGAACTTCCCCCACACCGTTGGAGCCATTGATGGCAAGCACGTGGCCTGCAAAGCTCCAGCCAACTCAGGGTCCTCTTATCACAACTACAAGGGCTTCTTCAGCATCATCCTCTTCGCCATGGTCGATGCTGACTACAAGTTCATGTACATCGATGCTTCAGGCAACGGCTCATCTTCAGATGCCCAGGTATACAACGCAAGTCACCTCAAGGAGGGGCTGGAAAGCAACCTCATGGTGGGCTTCCCAGATCCAGACCCGCTGCCCAACGACAAGCAAGATTTGCCCTACCTCATCGTGGGGGATGACGCCTTCTCCCTCACAACCTACCTCATGAAGCCCTACACCTCCAAATACCTCATCCGTGAAGAGAGGATCTTCAACTACAGGCTGTCCAGGTCAAGGCGGGTGGTGGAGAACGCCTTTGACATCCTGGCCAACAGGTTCCAGGTACTTCTCACCACCATGCAGCATCGCCCACAGAACGTGAGGAGGATCGTGGAAGCTTGCTGCATCCTGCACAATCTCATGCGCACCCACTACCCAGTCTTGCAGAACAGGCTCGTGGACCCCCAGCAAGGCAATGGGGACATGGAACCTGGGGAATGGAGGCAAGGGCGAAACCTGATAAGACACTGAGGATGTGCAAGGCCCCAACAGAGCCTCACGTGAAGGGAAGAAGCAGCGCAACCTCCTGAAACACTGGTGCAACTCCTCAGCTGGAGCAGTGGAGTGGCAAGACAGGATGATAGATGATTAATGGATGCTTTCTTAAGCCTGTCTCATCACACGGATGAGATTGGGCCATGTATGTTGGGTGGGCCTACAATGAACAGGGCATTTAATAAAGAGTTGTGTTTATGTTGACATGTGTGGATGATTGATTACATTATTATTGATAATAAAGGGCCATAGGTGTGGCACCTGGGAGGGTGGACCATCCAGTCCCACTATGCTTGCACTGGAGGTTTATCTATCCCACAGCTATCCCAAAGGTATCCCTGCCCATCCCACTGCTATCTCAACCCATCCCACTGCTATCTTAACCCATCCCAGAAGCATGCAAAGGCTTAAACCATTTCTAAAAGTTTCCACCAAGACTTTATTAAAAAAAAGAAATGAAGCAAGTGTGTGAATCAAAAATAGACTTTATTAACAACAAGCTATAAAACAAAAATGAGTCTCTGGCACTCCTCTTGGTCGCTCAGTCTCAGGGGTGAAGGGTGCAGGTGCTGTGGAGGTGGCTGGTGCTGGAGTGCTTGTCTGATCCCCCGCATCATCAGCTCCTCCAGAAGCAGAAACAGCAGAAGCCCCAGCCCCAGAAGAACGAGCCCGTGCTGCAGAAGCCCCAGAGGACCAGATTGAGGGCCAGGGGGCGGGATGGTAGCCCTGTCCCTCTTGCCAGGGCTGGCAGCAGATGGCTGAGGCTTTCTGTTCTTCCCCATGGTTGTGGGGTTGCTGGCTGGCAGGGAGGCTGGCAGGAACCAAGGCTGGCAGGAAGGCAGGCAGCAAGGCTGGCAGGAAGGCTTGCAGGCAGGCAGGCACCAAGGCTGGCAGGCAGGCATGAACCAAGGCTTGCAGGAAGGCAGGCACCAAGGCTGGCAGGAAGGCAGGCACCAAGGCTGGCAGGCAGACTGGCTGGCAGACTGGCTGGCAGGCAGGCCGACAGTAAGGCTGGCAGGGAAGCTGGCAGCAAGGCTTGCAGCAAGGCTCGCAGGCAGGCATGCAGGCAGGGCAGGCAAGGCTGTCAATCCGTCCGGCAGCAGGTCTTTCCTCTGAATGGCAACCTGCTTCCGAGCTGCTTCCTTTATATCCGTGGGGCTTACGCAATGCATCCTCCCCGCATGCACAATTAACGCTAGGTATCCGTTAGGCTTCTGCTGTGCATCCGCTCGGCTTCCGCTCTGCATCTGCTTCATCCGCTCAGCATCCGCTGTGCATCCGCTATGTCCGTTCCGCGTCCGCTTTGCTGAGGTCCCCCGGAAGCCTTGCGGATGTGCCATCCGCTCTCATCCGCTTCCATCCGCTGGGCTTCTGTTCCGCATCCGCTTTCCATCCGCCCTGCGTCCTCCCCGCGTCCATTCCTTTCCGTGTTATCTGCTCCGGTTATGCAAATTTTCACCCCTTCTGAGAGCGGATAACAACAGATGGAACATTTTTCTCATCCGTTGTGTCCTTTTTACTAACGTTTTGCATCTGTTGGGCAGTGTGACAGAGCCTTAAATTAATGTTGAGTTTAAAAGACAAGGAAGCTTCAATATTTTATAATGTATGGGAACAATGGTATAGCTGGATAGATCGGAGACAGATTAAGGATAAGTAATTATTAAATATAGAATATAGATAGAATAAGAATATTATTATGCACAAATTAATATTTGTAAATATTGCACAAATGATTGTTATACGATAAGCACCACAAACAGCTATTATTGAATTATATATTTTTTATGTTTTTAATGTAATAAAATTCAATAAAGTTTATTCAAAAAAAAAAAAAGAAACTGAATGATTTCAGACAGGTTGCTCTAACAGTTGTAGTTATGAAGACCTTTGAAAGGCTAGTCCTGACCCACCTGAAAACCATCACAGATCTGCTGTTAGACTCCTTGCAATTTGCTTCCCAAGCAAATAGATCAACAGATGATACTGTTAATATGGCTCTGTACTACATTCTACAACATCTTGAACAGAGGTAGTATTCAGCAGGTTCTGACCAGTTTTGGAGAATCGGTAGCGGAAATTTTGAGTAGTTCGGAGAACCAGCAAATATCACCTCTGACTGAACATTTTACAGTATCCTTCCCCTGCCATGCTCACCAAGCCACGCCCATAGAACTGGTAGTAAAACAATTTGAATCCCAGCACTATCTTGAATCTCCAAAGACCTATGCAAGGGTCCTCTTTGTAGACTTCAGCTCAGCATTCAAAATCATAATTCCAAATATTCTTGTAACTAAACCAAATAATCTAGCTGTACCTGACCACACTTGTAAATGGATTATAAGCTTCCTAACAGACAGGAAGCAGTAGGCAGCAGACAATGATGAATCTACATACAGACGGGAAGTTGAACAACTAGCCTTATATTGCAACCAGGACAATCATGAATTAAATACACTCAAAATCGTAGAAATGGTGGTAGATTTCAGGAAACACCCTTCTATACTACCACTTCTTAAAATACTGGACAACACAGTTTCAACAGTAGAGACCTTCAAATTTCTAGTTCTATCATATGTCAAGACTTCAAATGGACATCTAAAGCCCATGTCACACTGAACCAACGGATGCAAAGAGGATGTAAAATGGACAAAAAAGCTTGCCATCCGTTCGAAAACGCGACGTACTCACTGCCTCCCTTTTGGTTCCTCTCTATCCATCCAGCATCCATTTATTGACGTTTCCTCCGCTCCAAAAGTTTTGGGTTGCCCAAAACTTTTGCGCGGAAAATGTATCCAGTTCGTCCGTTCTGCATCCGCTACGCATCCACTACGCATCCGTTCTGAATCCGCTATATCCGCTAGGCATCCACTGTGCATCCGCGCAACTCGCATCCGCTTGGATGCAGGGAGGAAGTGGAACGGACGCGGAATGGACGCAGAACGGATGCAGCACGGAAACAAAGCGTTTAAAACGGAAAAAACGTTCGCAGAGGGGACCTATCTCGGACATTAAGGATGTCTAGAGGATGACTAGAGGATGCCTAGAGGATGCAAAGGGACACCTATACTGCCTATAAAAAGGGGGAGCAACTCGTCTGCATCTCACTTTCAGACCAGCAGCCCACCTGTGCAGACCTCTGCAGCTTCATCTGACTCTTCCTCTTCCACAGCATCCAGTCATGTCCACCGTGGATCGTACCACAGTCCTTTTGGCAGCCGCCATCCTTCTGCATCAGTACGAAGCCATCTACAGGCTCTGTGAACTATACTACGGGAAGAAAAAGAGGCGGCCAAGAAGCGTCTGGGTCCGAAAATGGATCAGGAGAAGAGGAGAGTACGGACTGTACAACAAGCTGATGGTGGAGCTGAGGAACGAAGACACTCATGCGTTCCAGAACTTAATGAGGATGCCTCCAGCCATGTTTGACGAAGTTGTGCAGCGGATGAGACCCAGGTTGACCAAGGCAAACACCAACCTCCGGCCCAGCCTGGAACCTGGGCTCAAGGTGGCACTCACTCTGCGCCACCTGGCCTCAAGGACCACCTACAGGAGCATGCAGTACGGCTGGAGGGTGCCACACAACACCATCAGCATTGTGGTCAGGGAAGTGGTGCAGGCCATCATCGAAGAATACATGGAGGAGCTCCTCCAGTGCCCCTCCACTGAAGAAGGATGGAAGAAAGTTGCAGAGCAGTGGTATCAGAGGTGGAACTTACCACACACCGTTGGAGCCATAGATGGGAAGCACGTGGCCTGCAAAGCTCCAGCCAAGTTGGGGTCCACTTATTTCAACTACAAGGGCTTCTTCAGCATCATCCTCTTCGCCATGGTCGATGCTGTCTACAAGTTCATGTACATCGATGCTTCAGGTTACGGCTCATCTTCAGATGCCCAGGTATACAACGCCAGTCACCTCAAGGAGGGGCTGGAAGGCAACCTCATCGTGGGCTTCCCAGATCCAGACCCCCTGCCCAACGACACGCAAGATGTGCCCTACTTCATTGTGGGGGATGACAGCTTCTCCCTCAGAACCTACCACATGAAGCCCTACACCTCCAGATGCCTCACCCGTGAAGAGAGGATCTTCAACTACAGGCTGTCCAGGGCAAGGCGGGTGGTGGAGAACGCCTTTGGCATCCTAGCCAACAGATTCCAGGTACTTCTCACCACCATGCAGCATCACCCAGAGACCATGAGGAGGATCGTGGAAGCTTGCTGCATCCTGCACAATCTCATGCGCACCCGCTACCCAGTCTTGCAGAACAGGCTTGTGGCCCATCAACAAGGCAATGGGGACATGGAGCCTGGGGAATGGAGGCAAGGGCGAAACCTGATCGACACTCAGGATGTGCAACGCCCCAACATAGCCTCATGGGAAGGGAAGAAGCAGCGCAACCTCCTGAAACACTGGTGCAACTCCCCAGCTGGAGCAGTGGAGTGGCAAGACAGGATGGCAGATGCTTAATGGATGCTTCCTTCAGCCTGTCTCATCACACTGATGAGATTGGGCCATGTATGTTGGGTGGGCCTACAATGAACAGGGCATTTAACAAAGAGTTGTGTTTGTGTTGCCATGTGTGGATCAATGCTTACATTGTTATTGATAAGAAAGGGCCATAGGTGTGGCACCTGGGAGTGTAGACCATACAGTCCCACTATGCTTGCACTGGAGGTTTATCTATCCCACAGCTATTTGCCATCCCAAAGGTATCCCTGCTCATTCCACAGGTATCCCTGCCCACCCTACTGCTATCTTAACACATCCCACAAGCATGCAAAGGCTTAAACCATTTCTAAAAATTTCCACCAAGACATTATTGAAAAAAAGAAATGAAGCAAGTGTGTGAATCAAAGATAAACTTTATTGAACAATAAGCTGTAACAGAAAAATGACCCAAGTCAAGTGTCCAAATAAAGTGCACAGGTAGCCAGCTACCCGGTCTCTGGCACTCTTATCGGTCACTCGGAAGTGTGCCCAGTCTCAGGGGTGAAGAGTCAAGGAGCTGTGGAGGTGGGTGGTGCTGGAGTGCCTGGCCCCGAGAGGACAACAAGGGATGGTGTGTTGAGGAAGGTGTCAGACAGATGGCTCAGCCCCGTGATGCTGAGAGGTCCTTCCTCCATGCCATGGGGTGTCAGCCCCAGTCCTGATGACAGATGTACCTAGGCCGGGCTTGGCTGTGGGGTGGAGGAAGGAGCAATGTAGTGGGGCTGTCTGCTCTGCAGCTGGGTGAGGACTGGCGTGGGTGGCATCATTGGCGTGGGTGGCATCGCTGTCATCGGTGGCATCATTGTCGTGGGTGGCATCGGTGGCATCAGTGGAACCGGTGGCAACGGTGTCACCCAATGACTCTGTGCCTGGACTGGGAAGGGCTCCTGCCTGTGCTGCTGAACCTCCTGGTAGCCATAGCCCTGGTAGGTGAGGGCCTGTGGGAAGCCTTGGAATGGGAGGGACATCACCTGGGGTGGAGGAGCAGACCTGGACTGGGTGGGAGTAGGTTCCTCTGGGACTGGAGGGTTGTGAAGCAGCTCGGTGATCCAGTCCTTCACCAGCTGGTACTCTGGATCCGCCATTTCCTTGAGGGTCTGGTTGACATAGGTGAGGAAGGGCTTGCGGTTGGAGGAGTCAGAGTCGGTGTGGACCAGCTGAGAGAGGAGATCTATGCTGGTGCGGATGGTGTCCCTGATCTCCAGCAGGACAGTGTGGCTCTGCCCCTCCTGCTGTCTGGATCTCTGCCTTTCTGCGGAGGCGGAGCTGGGGGTGGTGGTGGATGCGGCTAGAACTGTGGTGGACTCGATGTCTCCTTTCTCCCACTGCACCAGGGAGTCCTCCACGCATTCCACCACGCTTACCACACCTGTCCGAGGGTTCTCCGCCGTGGCATGCTCCACAGAAACCTGCCTGGAGACAGGGACTGACTCTCGGCCGGAAGAGGACTGGCTCTCAGCAGGCTGCCGGAGGGTCGTGAGAGGGGCTGCTGGTGCACCTCGGTGGCGGACCTCACCCTCCAGGGAGCTGCACCTGGCCATGATCTCTCTGTCTGTCAGGTTCACAGTGGCCTGGCCAGATTTCTTCAGGTGCAGCTTCCTGTACCAGGTGTGCATGTTCTTCCACTAGCCGAGGAGCACCTCCAAAGTGTAACCCATACTCTCTGCCCTCTCTCTCCAAGCAGCCTGCTTCCGCTTGGTGTCCCTGTACAGCCGGTGTCCCTTCCGCCACAGATAGTTGTTCTCTCTCAGCCACTCCAGCACCTCATCCTCGTGCGCCTCCTCAATATAGCATTGCCTCCTCTCCCGTTGTCGCATACACCTCTTCCTCCCTTTGGCAGGACCAGATGGGCCCTCATCAGAGGGCCTCGCAGGTAGTAGAGGCTGCTCCTCCACACCAGCAGCAGCAGCAGCAGCAGCAGGATCATCATCATCATTATCATCATCATCATCAACATCATCATCATCCTCACCAGCAGGATCATAATCATCATCATCATCATCAGTAGCAGCAGCAGCAGCAGCAGGATCATCATCATCATCATCAGCAGCAGCAGCAGCGGCAGCAACAGCAGGATCAGCAGCAGCAGGACCAGCAGGACCAGGATCAGCAGCAATAGAGTAAGCACCAGCAGGGCCAGCAAGCCCAGGAGCATGAGCAGGACCAGGAACATGAGCAGGACGAGCAGGACGAGTAAGACCAGGAGCAAGAGCAGGACGAGCAAGTCCAGGAGCACGAGCAGGATGAGCAGGACCAGGAGTAGCTTCAACAGAGTAAGCACCAGCAGAAGCACCACCGCCAGGAGCAGCTTCAGCAGAAGCAGAGTCAGTGGCAGCGGGCGGGAGGTTGGCCCTGTCCCTCTTGCCAGGGATGGCGGCAGGCTGCTGAGGCTTTCGCTTCCTCCCCATGGTTGTGGGGTTGCTGGCTGGCAGAGAGGCTGGCAGGCACCAAGGCTGGCAGGAAGGCTGGCAGGAAGCCAGGCACGAAGGCTGGCAGGAAGCCTGGCAAGTAGGCTGGCAGGAAGCCTGGCAGGTAGGCTGGCAGGAAGCCTGGCAGGTAGGCTGGCAGGAAGGCAGGCAGGCAGGCAGGCAGCAAGGCTGGCAGGCAGGCAAGGAACTTGAAGTGTCCAGCAGCAGGTCTTTCCTCGGAATGCTGGCCACGTGAGAGCTGCTTCCCTTTATATCCGGGGGGCTTACGCAATGCATCCCCCCTGCATGCGCAATTAACACTCAGCATCCGTTCCGCTTCCACTGTGCATCCGCTTCATCCGCTGTGCATCCGCTGTGCACCCGCTTCATCCGTTCCGCGTCCGCTTTGCATCCGCTGCATCTGCTGTGCATCCGCTTAATCCGTTCCGCGTCCGCTGTGCATCCGCTGTATCCGTTCCGCATCCGCTTTGCTGAAGCCCCTCGGAAGCCTCGCGGACGTGCCATCCGCTCCCATCTGCTTCCATCCGCTGGGCTTCCATTCCGCATCCGCTTCGCATCCGCCCTGCATCCTCCCCGCGTCCGTGTTATCCGCTCTGGTTATGCAAATTTTTGCCCCTTTTGAGAGTGGATAACAACGGATGGAACATTTTGCTCGTTCGCTGTGTCCTTTTTGCATCCGTTGGCCAGTGTGATATGGGCTTAATATCAAAAAATCATCAAAATAGCACAACAAATAATGTTTTTTCTGCACCAACTCAGAAAGCTCAAATTGCCCAAAGAGCTGCTTATTCAATTTTACAGAGGAATTATTGAGTTTGTCATCTGCACCTCTATAACTGTCTGGTTTGGCTCTGCAACCAAAACAAGACAGACACAGACTTCAATGGATAATTAGAACTTCAGAAAAAAGAATTGCTACAACCTGCTTTCCATTGAGGACCTGTTTCCTGCACAAATCAAAAAGAGGGCTGTGAAAATATATACAGACCCCTCACATTATGGACATAAACTGACATAAACCTCAAAATGACACTATAGGGCACTGCACACCAGAATAACTAGACACAAGGACAGTTTTTTCCAAATGCCATCACTCTGCTAAACAACTAATTCCCACAACATTGTCAAATTATTTACTTAGACTGTATTACTATTATTTCTCTACTACTAGATTATAACACTTCCTAGTGCCTATCTCTCCCCACTTATGAGTATAACTGTGTTCCTTGTATCTTTACAATTTATATTGTTTTATTTGTTTCCTAGTATGATTTGATTGCTTACCTATGACTATCACCAGGGGTGGGATTCAAATTTCTTAACAATCAGTTCTGTGGGTGTGGCTTAATTTGCGGGCATGTCTTGGTGGTCATGTGACTGGCTGGGTGTGGCTTGGCAGTCATGTGATTGGCTGGGCATGGTCAACTCTACATCACTCACATTGAGGGGCATTTCTCTCCTGGCTCTCATGACTGTGCAGGTGGTGCAATATCGTGTGAAAAATGGTCATGTCACTTTTTTCAGTGCCATTGAAACTTTGAATGATCACTAAAGCCCATGTCACACTGCACCAACGGATGGAAAGAGGATGTAAAACGGAGGAAAAACACTTGCCATCCGTTGGTTAACGCGATGCTTCCGTTTTGTACTCACTGTGTCCGTTTTTCTTCCTCTCTATCCGTCCAGCATCCGTCGACTGACATTTCATCCGCTCAAAAAGTTTTGAGCTACTCAAAACTTTCTGAGCGGAAAATGTATCCAACGCGTCCGTTCTGCATCCGCTAGGCATACGGGGAACATCTGTTCTGCATCCATCATCATCCGTTACGCGTCTGCTACATCCGCTAGGCATCCGCTGCGCATCCGAGCAACTCACATCCGCTCAATCGGTAAATGGACACAGGGAGGAAGCGGAACGAACACGGAACGGATGCGTAGCGTTAGTAGCACGGATGGAGAAAGGATGAAAGCGGATGCAGCTTGCAAACAAAGCATTTAAAACGGAAAAAACGTTCGCAGAGAGGACCTATCTCGGATATTAAGGATGTCTAGAGGATGCCTAGAGGATTCAAAAGGACACATAGGGGAAAACCTATATTGCCTATAAAAAGGGGGAGCAACTCACCTGGATCTCACTTTCAGACCAGCAGACCAGCTGTGCAGACCTCTGCAGCCTTCATCTGCCTCTTCCTCTTCCACAGCATCCAGTCATGTCCACCATGGATCGTAACACAGTCCTTTTGGAAGCCACCATCGATCTGCAACAGTGTGAAGCCATCTACAGGCTCTTTCAACTCTACTACGGGAAGAAAAGGAGGTAGCCAAGAAGCGTCTGGGTCCAAAGATGGATCGCAAGAAGAGCAGAGTACGGACTGTACAACAAGCTGATGGTGGAGCTCAGGAACGAAGACACTCATGCATTCCATAACTTCATGAGGATGCCTCCAGCCATGTTTGATGAAGTTGTGGAGCGGCTGAGACCCAGTTGACCAAGCAGAGCACCAACTTCCGGCCCAGCCTGGACCCTGGGCTCAAGTGGCACTGACTCTGCGCCACCTGGCCTCAGGGACCACCTACAGAAGCATGCAGTACGGCTGGAGGGTGCCACACAACACCATCAGCATTATGGTCAGAGAAGTGGTGCAGGCCATCATCGAAGAATACATGGAGGAGCTCCTCCAGTGCCCCTCCACTGAAGAAGGATGGAAGAAAGTTGCAGAGCAGTGGTATCAGAGGTGGAACTTCCCCCACACTGTTGGAGCCATAGATGGCAAGCACGTGGCCTGCAAAGCTCCAGCCAAGTTGGGGTCCACTTATTTCAACTACAAGGGCTTCTTCAGCATCGTCCTCTTCGCCATGGTCGATGCTGACTACAAGTTCATGTACATTGATGCTTCAGGCAACGGGTCAGTTTCAGATGCCCAGGTATACAACGCCAGCCACCTCAAGGAGGGGCTGGAACGCAACCTCATCATGGGCTTCCCAGATCCAGACCTCCTGCCCAACGACATGCAAGATGTGCCCTACTTCATCGTGGGGGATGACGCCTTCTCCCTCAGAACATACCTCATGAAGCCCTACACTTCCAGATGCCTCACCCGTGAAGAGAGGATCTTCAACTACAGGCTGTCCAGGGCAAGGCGGGTGGTGGAGAACGCCTTTGGCATCCTGGCCAACAGGTTCCAGGTACTTCTCACCACCATGCAGCATCACCCAGAGACCGTGAGGAGTATCTTGGAAGCTTGCTGCATCCTGCACAATCTCATGCGCACACACTACCCAGTCTTGCAGAACAGGCTCGTGGACCTCCAACAAGGCAATGGGGACATGGAGCCTGGGGAATGGAGGCAAGGGCAAAACCTGATAGACACTGAGGATGTGCAAGGCCCCAACAGAGCCTCACGTGAAGGGAAGAAGCAGCACAACCTCCTGAAACACTGGTGCAACTCCCCAGCTGGAGCAGTGGAGTGGCAAGACAGGATGGTAGATGCTTAATGGATGCTTCCTTCAGCCTGTCTCATCACACTGATGAGTTTGGGCCATGTATGTTGGGTGGGCCTACAATGAACAGGGCATTTAATAAAGAGTTGTGTTTATGTTGACATGTGTGGATCAATGATTACATTAGTATTGATAATGAAGGTCCATATGTGTGGCACCTGGGAGGGTGGACCATACAGTCCCACTATGCTTGCACTGGAGGTTTATCTATCCCCACAGCTATCTCAACCCATCCCACAGCTATCTTAACCCATCCCAAAGGTATCTCTGCCCATCCCACAGCTATTACCCATCCCATAGGTATCCCTTCCCATCCCACAGCTATCTTAACCCATCCCACAGGTATCCCTGCCCATCCCACTGCTATCCTTACCCATCCCACAAGCATGCAAAGGCTTAAACCATTTCTAAAAGTTTCCACCAAGACTTTATTGAAAAAAATAAATGAAGCAAGTGTGTGAAGCAAAGATAATCTTTATTAATAACAAGCTGTAAAAGAAAAATGACCCAAGTCAAGTGTCCAAATAAAGTCTACAGGTAGCCACCCAGTCTCTGGCACTCTTCTCTGTCACTCAGAGGTGTGCCCAGTCTCAGGGGTGAAGGGTCCAGGTGCTGTGGAGGTGGCTGCTGCTGGAGTGCTGGTCTGAAGCATCACTGGGGTGCCTGGCCCCAAGAGGACAACAGGGGACGGTGTGTTGAGGAAGCTCTCAGACAGCTGGGTCAGCCCCATGATGTTGAGAGCTCCTTCCTCCATGCCATGGGATGTCAGCCCCAATACCGACAACAGATGTACTGAGGCATCTGTTGGCTGTGGGGTGGCGGAAGGAGCAGTGTAGTGGGGCTGTCTGGTTTGCAGCTGTGTGAGGACTGGTGTGGGTGGCATTGGTGACGTGTGTGGCATCGGTGGCGTCGGTGGCATCAGTGGCGTGGGTGGCATTGGTGGCATCAGTGGAACCGGTGGCAACGGTGGCGTCCGATGAGTCTGTGCCTGGACTGGGAAGGGCTGCCTGTGCTGCTGGACCTCCTGGTAGCCGTAGCCCTTGTAGGTGAGGGCCTGTGGAAAGCCTTGGAATGGGAGTGACATCACCTGGGGTCGAGGAGCAGACCTGGACTGGGTGGGAGCAGGTTCATCTGGATCTGGAAGGTTGTGAAGCAGATCGGTGATCCGGTCCTTCACCACCTGGTACTGGGGTTCTGCCATGTCTACGAGGGTCTGGTTGACATAGATGAGGAAGGGCTTGTGATTGGAGGATGAGGAGTCAGTGTGGACCAGCTGAGAGAGGATATCTATGCTGCTCCTGATGGAGTCTCTTATCTCCAGCAGGATAGTGTGGCTCTGCCCCTCCTGTCTGGCTCTCTGCCTTTCTGTGGAGGTGGAGCTGGGGATGGATGCGGTTAGGACTTTGGTGGAAGTGCCGTCTCCTTTCTCCCACTGCGCCAGGGAGTCCTCCACACGCTCCGTCAGTTAGAACAGCTGTTCGCAGGTTCTCCGTCGTGGGACACTCCACAGATACCTGCCTGGACACAGGAGCTGACTCTCAGCCGGAAGAGGACTGGCTCTCAGCAGGCTGCCTGAGAGAGAGGTTTGTGAGAGGGGCTGCTCCTCGGTGGTGGATCTCACCCTCCAGGAAGCTGCACTTGGCCATGACATAGGTCTCTCTGTCCGTCAGCTTGACTGCAGCCTGGCCAGATTTCTTGAGGTGCAGCTTCCCGTACCAGGTGTCCATGTGCTTCCACCAGCCGAGGAGCACCTTCGAAGTGTAGCCCAGGCTCTCCACCTTCTCTCTCCAAGCAGCCTGCTTCCTTTTGGTGTCCCTGTAGAGCCTGTGTCCCTTCCGCCATAGATAGTCATTCTCTGTCAGCCACTCCAGCACCTCATCCTCATGTTCCTCCTCGATGTTGTATTGCCTCCTCTCCCGTTCTCGCGTATGCCTCTTCCTACCTTTGGCAGAACCACATGGACCCTCATCAGAGGGGCTTCCAGGTTGTAGGGGCTGCTCCTCCACACCACCAGCAGCAGCAGCAGCAGCAGGATCATCATCAGCAGCAGCAGCAGGATCATCATCAGCAGGATCATCATCATCAGCAGCAGCAGCAGCAGCAGAGTAAGCACCAGCAGCGCCAGCAGCACCAGGAGCACGAGCAGGACCAGCAGGATGAGCAAGACCAGGAGCACGAGCAGGACCAGCAGTGTTAGGGATAACATTGTTCACCCTAACTGTTTTAGGTGAAATACTAACTATGATTCATAGTTAATGTATGCAGCTTTAAATGTAAAATAGCAATTGTGGGTGTGGTTATGAAAACCATATAAAAGTAGCAAGGCTACAGCTTGCTCTCTCTCTCTCTGGCTTTGATGATCCCTGATTACTGCTTGGAAGCAAGACTGCATTGCTCGAACGGGAGAGATAACAACGGACTGATTTATGAGAACTGACAATAGGATATTCTACATGGACTTTGTTAACTGAATATCCCTGAATGGACTGACTACATGGTAAATGAATATAGGACTGTTTTTGACTATGCTATAAACTTATACTGGAATAAAATATATTCTTGATAGCACAAGCGTATCTGTTATTTTTACTGTATGTTAATAAACATACAAGCTTAGCTCACTCATTTATCTGTGTGCCTATCTGACTAACGCTGCACATTCTGTTTAGCTTGTCTACCTAACCCTGGTTGGGGAACCCAGGCTTAACAAGCAGGACGAGCAAGACCAGGAGCATGAGTAGGACGAGGAGCAGCTACAGCAGAGTAAGCACCAGAAGCACCACCGCCAGAAGCAGCATTAGCAGAGTAAGCACCAGCAGAAGCACCACCGCCAGAAGCAGCATCAGCAGAGTAAGCACCAGCAGAAGCACCACTGCTATAAGCAGCATCGTCAACTCCTCCAGAAGCAGAAGCAGCAGAAGCCCCAGCCCCAGAAGAGCGAGCCTGTGCTGCAGAAGCCCCAGCAGAAGCAGAGTGAGGGCCAGGGGGTGGGAGGGTGGCCCTGTCCCTCTTGCCAGGGCTGGCAGCAGATGGCTGAGGCTTCCTCTTCTTCCCCATGGTTGTGGGGTTGCTGGCTGGCAGCAAGGCTGGTAGGCACCAAGGCTGGCAGGCAGGCTGACAGCAAGGCTGGCTGGGAGGCTGGCAGGCAGGCAGGCAGGGAGGCTGGCAGGCAGGCAGGCAGCAAGGCTGGCAGGCATGCAGGCAGGCAAGGCAGGCAGGCAGGCTGGCAGGCAGGCAGGCAGTCGATGTGTCTGGAAGCAGGTCTTTCCTCTGAATGGTGACCTGCTTGGGAGCTGCTTCCCTTTATATCCGCGAGGCTGACGCAATGCATCCTCCCCGTATGCGCAGTGAACGCTAAGCATCCGCTAGGCATCCATTTCATCTGCTAGGCTTCTGCTGTGCATCCGCTTCATCCGCTCGGCGTCCATTCTGCATCACTTTTTCCATTCCGCGTCCGCTTTGCTGCACTCCCCCGGAAGCCTTGCGGATGTGCCATCCGCTCCCATCCGCTAGGCTTCCGTTCCGTATCCACTTTCCATCCGCCCTGCGTCCTCCCCCCGTCCGTTCCTTTCTGTGTTATCTGTTCTGGTTATGCAAATTTTTGCCCCTTTTGAGAGCGGATAACAATGGATAGAACATTTTTCTCATCCGCTGTGTCCTTTTTGCATCCATCGGCCAGTGTGACAGGACCTTAAATGAACTGTTGTAAGTCAAGGATTACCTGCACAAAAATACAAAAAGCTTCTTTGCTTGTAAAAAGCTGCCCTAAATAGCAATCATTAGATTAAAAATACCTGCAAGCCAGAGTTACATATCAGGCAGGGTGCCAGAGCACCTTGAGGAATTAAAATAGTTAAAATGCAATGATAATTAAAATAGTTAAAATGCAATGATAGCAGCCAACTCCTGCTCATAAAGTGAAACTCTTTTGCAGAGAGGTCATTTAAGCTCTCCAGAAAGAGCACGTGCAGGAGAAGCAATCCTTAGATCCATTTGCACCACTTAAAGATACTAGCTGGTCTCACTCATCTCACAAGATATCCTAAGGAAATCATCCAGCTTTAAGGAAAGATTCCCCCAGAAAGGCAGTAAAAAAAATCAGTGCAAGCTTGCATCCTGCCTCTTGGAAGTACACCCCAAAAGGACATTGTCAGATATGCCCTTGCCCTTCTTGTCCTCTTCTTTGTATTGGGTTGCCCCTCTAGCATAATCGTTCAGCTATTAAACTGGTATCTTCAGTATATTTAAGGTTCTCGATGATTCTCTCCATTTTTCATTCCAGTGTTTTCTTTTTGGCTCTAGCATTTTTGTCATATATTCAGTGTATAAGTTAAATATGGAATAGTATCTAATGGTATCTAATTTTCTGTTCTGTTCCTACAATAAGCAGCTGTGATGTGGTAAACCCTATTTTTTAAAAGAGATCTAGAATTTATTGTAGTCGACACTGTTAAAAGCCTTTATATATCAATAAAGCAAAAATAGAAGTCTTTTTTTCAAGAACTTTCTTGCCTTTCTCATTATCTGCCCTTTTCTGAATCTTGCAGTTATTTTTTCATAACGGAATTATTGTATAATGAAGATGAATGACAGAAGTGATGAAACTCTGTTTACTTTATAGGAAGGGTCTGTTGATTAGGATAGCATTTTGGTGGTGATTCATCATCTTCCTAAAGGCACACTTGATATCCAGCATTGTTTTTGGCACAAAATTCCTTCATTCAAATTTTCAAAAGATTGCTTAAGCTAGTCTATATTCTATTTAGCTGCTTTTATTGTTCCATCTTTTTAACATTTTAAATGATTTAATATTAATTCATTATTATCTACGCTAGCTGTGTATACATAGAACAGTGGGGTATAAATAGTCAGTACCACAAAACTTATTTCCAAATGGTGAACATTAGAAAATATTATTGATGATGCGCTGCTGTAAATTATCACACACTCTGATTAGCTTCTAGGATATGATTTACCACTTTTACATAAAAATAGTAATTTTAAAAATTTGCTTTGACATTTTATGCCTTCATTTTTTGATCATTACTTTCTGTTAATGCCTCTGATAATTTCCAAAACAACTTGCATTCTTTAAATAATAAGAAATAAATAGCCATTCTTTGAAAGATATCTTTCAAAGAGATAAGTGTTATCTCTCTTCCTTTTTTAAAATAATGTTGAAAAATGCTAATAAGATCTAAGTGACTTTGTCAGTGAAACAAGCAAAATATCACCATGAATTATCAATAGCTCAATATTGGATTATTAATTCCTAGGACAACAAATCAGCCCTCTACCTAGACTAATTCTGCTGGATGCAGTCCCTTTGATTCAACTGTGGCTGATGCAATAACCAAAGACTACAATACAAACAAATAAGTAAATAAAGGAGGATGAGAATCAAAAAGCTTGCAATTTTTTGATGCTGAACTAATATGGCAAACATATTTCCTAAATTTGGATTTAGATAATATTTTAATAATCAAAATAGTTATCTTTGATTTCTACAATACTGTGTTGGTTATTTTTCTAAAACCTCTTCGGTGCATTTATGTCCCTAGCAGGACTGAAAAGCAACTGTAGGTAATTGTTACTTGTTTGATACCTTGTATTTCATTGAAAAACTTCAGGGCACAAGGGATGATTTATCCTGCTATTGTTGCCTACAAATTTTGCAAAATAAACTTGAGAGAAAGAATGGCCAGATATCAAACAGAGGGCTACCATTGAAGCTCTCGCCGGGAAGGCAGCACATCTCAGAATTGCCACTCTCCCCTGGGGAGTGGGGGGGAGGAAGGAGGAGAGCAATGGGGGAGAAAGGCAATGGGGGGGGGATTAAACAAGCGCAGCAAAGCAATAGATTGGAGAGCAGTGGTGCAGGGAAAGGAGCACACAGCACAGAAAGCAATGGGGAGGAGTGGAGAGCAGTGTGGGAGGGAGAGCAATGGGAGAGAAAGGTGAGCAACAGGGGGATGAAAAGAGCATAGAAAAGTAATGGATTGGAGAGTCGTGGGGCAAGGAAAGGAACACACAGTGCGGAAAGCAATGGGGAACAATGGAGAGCAGTGGGGGGTGAAAGCAATGGGAGAGAACAGCAACGGGGGAAGAAAAGAGAGCAGCAAAGCAATGGATTGGAGAGCAGCAAGGCAGGGAAAGGAGCACACAGTGCAGAAAACAATGGGGAGGAATGGAGAGCAGTGGGGGGGAGAGCAACGGGAAAGAAAGGCAATGGGGGGATGAAAAGAGTGTAGCAAACAATGGATAAGAGAGCAGTGGGGCAGGGAAAGGAGCACACAACGCAGAAAGCAACAAGGAGGAATGGAGAGCAGTGTGTATGAGGGGGGAAACAGCTCCTGGGCAGCAGAGAAGCAGCTCAGTTGAATCTTATTTCTCTCTGCTGCCCAGGAGTTGTTTCCCGAAGCGAGGGGGACTTAAAGCAGCAGGTGAGAAAAGCAGCTGCTGATCTTTCTGGAGCCAACAGAAACCTCTCCATGTGTTCCCAGCTGGTGGGGGAAAGATGACAGGCACCAGCGGCAAAATGCAAGTGGTGATAGGAAGAAGGGGCAAAACAAAAGGCAAGTGGTGGTGATGGGGGAAAGGTGACCGGGGCTTGCACTTACCCAGGGAGTTTATCAGATCAGGCGGTGCCACAGTGAAAGGCAGGCAGCAATGGCTGGTCTGGTGAGTGGACAAAGGCAAGCTACAGGCATGTCGCACATGCGCACAATGTTGTGCATGTGCAACAGGGACTGACTGGGCAGGGAGCAGAGAGTTGAATAGCAAAAATACAAAGAAAATATAAGGTGACACTACTCACTATTAGCAGATGGAACATACACATAATTCAAGAGAACCCTTAGCAGATCGACCAAAAAGAAGAACAGCCCTGGTTGCCAGAGTGCTCGCAAGATTTAAAATTGATATTGTGGCCCTGTGTGAAACTCGTCTAGCCAACAAAGGTCAGCTCATAGAAGCAGGAGGTGGTTATACATTCTTCTGGTGTGGACACAACAGTGATGAACACCAAGAATCTGGAGTAGGTTTTGTGGTTAAGAATCATCTTGTCTGAAAACTTGCCAGTTTTCCCAAGGGCGTGAACGATCATCTCATGACACTTCATCTCCCACTACTGAAAAGAAAACAGGCCACACTGATCAGTGTCTATGTACCCACAATGAGGAATCTGGATGAAGTAAATGAAGTGCATAAACAAGCTGATTTTACTTAGCGATTTTAACTTAAGAATAGGATCCGATCAGGCTGCCTGGGATGGTGTCATTGGAAAAAATGGAATTGGTAAATGTAACAGCAATAGCCTATTACTACTGAAGACATATGCGGCACATGTTCTGATCGCCCACTTGCAAAAAGATATCCTGGATGCACCCATGCTTCAAGCACTGACATCTTATTTATTATGTCATTGTGTGGAGGAAAGACAGACAGGATGTAAGGGTGACCAAAGTCATGCCAAATCCTGACTGTTGGACTGACCATAGATTCATCATCTCCAAATTAAGCTTTCACATCAAGTCAAAGAAATGTCCACACGGAAACAAAGCTGTGATGAAATGTATCAATGTCAGTAAACTGAGGAACCCCAATACAGCAACTTCACTAGCAAAAGAATTTGAAAACCAATTCTCAGAGCTGTTATTAGAGGGAAATACTGAGAAGGACTGGGAACGTTTCCGGGATATTGTGCACTCTTCTGCACTAAAGGTTCTTGGGCCCTTACACAGGAAGCAGCAAGACTGGTTTGACAAAAACAATGAAGAGATCAAGACCCTACTTCCTGAGAAGCACTGCCTTCACCGTGCTTATCAGAGCGACCCATCATCAACAGTTAAAAAAAACACTCAACAACACTTGCAGGACCGTACTGAGCAAGCTTTGCAAGATGCCAAAGCAGATTAAATTCAGAAGTTTGCTGATAGAAACAATGCCTAAAGGTTCTACGAAGTCTTCAGATCCTTGTATGGACCTCAGCCCTCACAGAGCTCTCTTGTATTGCACTCAAATGGTGCAACAGTCATTACTGAGAAGACTCTGATTCTACAGCATTGGGCTGAGCACTTCTGATCCATACCGAACTGCCCATCTTTCATCAACAATGAGGTGATCGACATAATGCCCTAGGTAGATATCAACCAAAGCCTGGACACTCCATCATCAAACTCTACAGGCCATCAGACAGCTGTCCAGTGGCAAGGCACCACGATCTGACAGCTGTCCAGTGGCAAGGCACCACGATCTGACATGATTCCTGTGGAAGTCTATAAGGATGGTGGTGCAGTGCTTGTCAACAAACACATTCAGCTATTTTAATCCTTCTGGAACCAAGGATCCATTCCTCAGGAATATACACCTCTACAAGAGGAAAGAGAATCAATATAAGTTTGCAATAATCAGAGAGGAATATCACTGTTTTCCATCGCAGGCAAGATCCTTGCATGAGTGTTGCTGAACTGCCTGACTGAACAACTGGGACAGGGTCTACTACCTGAGGTTTTTGTAAAGAGGGTGGCACTGTGGACAAAATCTTTGCAGCCCATTAGCTCCAAGAGCGTCAAGAGCAGAATCATGAATTGTACACCACCTTTGTGGATCTCACCAAGGCTTTTGACACTGTCAATCACAAAGATCTGTGGTGCATCATGTTGAAGTTTGGGTGCCCTGACAGATTTATCCTGATGGTGCATCAGTTCAAGACGGCATGATGGCTCATGTTCTGGACAAAGGAGAAGCTTCAGAGGCCTTTCCCATTACAAATGGCATCAAGCAAGGGTGTGTATTGGCACTGACCCTGTTCAGCATAATGTTTTCAGCTATTTTGTCATATGCCTTACAGAACAGATCCTTGGGAGAGCCTGAGATAAAGGACCAATGGAAAACAGTTCAACTTGCGAAGACTCCAGGCTGTCACCGAGATAAAGGAGACTGTGCTATGAGACTTCCTTTTTGCTGACAGCTGTGCCCTGAATGCTGGATCAGAGCAGGAAATGCAAGCCAGTGTGGATAATTCACAGCAGTTTAACACAAAGAAGACCAAAGTGATGCATCAGCCAGCTCCGAAAGCCCAATAAGGCCCACCATCATAGTGAAGGGACAAAAGCTGCAAGCAGTGGACCTATTTACATATCTTGGCAACACTTTCTCCCGCATAGTGACAATTGACATTGAGGTCAACTGCAGAATCACCAAGGCAAGCTCTGCATATGGCAGACTACTGACCAATGTGTGGGACCATCGTGGAATAAGCCTTCTTATAAGCTCAAAGTCTATCAAGCAGTACTGCTAACTACCCTGATGTGTGCCAGTGAGATTTGGACTGCATATAGGAGACAACCATTTCCATACAACCTGCCTTTGCAGACTTCTCAGGATCCGGTGGCAGGACAAGGTGCCAGACACAGAAGTCCTGTCCAGAGCAGGCTTGCCATCAATCCACACCCTACTGATGAAAACCCAGACATGCTGGGCAGGCCATGTTGCAAGGATGCCAGACCATTGCATCCCTAAACAACTCCTCTATGGTGAGCTGTCTCAAGGAAAGCGATCACAAGGTGGACAAAGGAAGTGATACAAGACACATTGAAAGCCTCCTCCTGGGAAACCCTGATACAAGATCTATCGATCGATATGGCACACATTGATCCACCAAAGCTGCCAGATATTTAAAGACAAAAGAATTACTACAGCACAAAAAGAAGCAAGAACTCCGTAGAGCTACAACTGCAAATGATACAATGGTGTCCGCACATTTCTACATGACATGTGCAACCCGTTAAGATGTCAAGGACCTTTTCAAACATGATGGATGAACATCAACATAATACACACAAAACTAAACAGTATGCCACATGTATTGATACTATATGTTACATTGGATCCTTATTGTACATTGAGGAAATAAACAGACTTTTTGTAAAATAAGCAAACTTGCATAGCATACTTACCAACAATATGTTACTGAGGCCCATCAATCGAGAAATTATGCCATTAAACAAATAATCTTCCAGGAAGTATTTTGTTACCTAAAATACAAAAGCAAACATTTTCTTCAGTTAACTTAGATCGCAACAGAAGTTCTCCATCAAAAGTTTTGTTCTCTATTTTTTAAAACATTTGACCTTTTATAGACTACCAAACTAACAGCAACATGTAAAATCAATGCCTCTTTGATTTTAAAGCAGTATTTTAACATTAAAAAAAACCTAAACCAGTTGAGTTTTGTTAGACTCCCTTTAGACTAAAGCCCCGGTCCCACTACACTTACGGATGCAAAGAGAATGTAAAACATTAAAAAAAGCTTGCCATCCATTGGAAAACGCTATGCATCCGTTGTGTACTCATTGCACACGTGTTTCATACTCTCTAACCCTCGAGCATCCGTCCACTGAGATTTCATCCGCACAAGAAGTTTTGAGCTGCACAAAACTTTGTGAGTGGATGAACTTTCTGCCGCATACGATGTACATCCGTGACATATACGGGCAACAAACGTTCTATGTCCGTTATCATCCGTTAAACGTCCGCTGTATCCTCTCTGCATCCTCTGGCCATCCCCTCAACTCACATCCGCTGCAGCTGAAAACGGAAAGAGGGAGGAAACGAAAGGTATACGGAACGTCTACACAGCGTTAGTAGCACGGAAATAGAAAGGATGTAAGCGTATGCATCTCGTATATAAAGGATTAAAATGGACAAAACGTTTGTATCTGCGATGTATCTCATATATTTAGGATGTCTGCAGTATGTCTAGAGTATGTAGAAGGACACCTAGCAGACTACCGATATTTCCTGTGAAAAGGGGGAGAAAATAATCTGGATCTCAGTATGAGTCCAGCAGCCGTGGTGTACAGATCTCATCACCCTTAGTCTTGGTCTTCAACATCATCAATTGTTCTCCATCATGGATCATGACAGAGTCTGTATGATAGCTGCGCTCATTCATCACCCGAACCAAAACCTGTTCAGACTGTTTCACCTTTTATACACAAGGAGAAGAAGGAGACATCCAAGAGCTGTGTGGGTCCGAGGATGGATCATGAGAAGAATGGAGTTTGGACTGTATGATCAGTTGATGGTGGACCTGAGGAATGAAGACCCTCATGCATTCCATCACTTCATGAGGATGCCACCAGCCATGTTTGACGAACTTGTACAGTGTGAGACCCAGGTGGACCAAGCTGAGCACCAACTTCCGTCCCAGCCTCGTGGCAGACTGAAGGTGGCACTGACTCTGTGCCACCTGGCCTCTGGAACCACATACAGAAACATGCAGTATGCGTGGAGGATGCCACACAACACCATCAGCAAAGTGGTCAGAGAAGTGGTGCAGGCCATCATCGAAGAATACGTGGAGGAGCTCCTCAAGTGCCCCACCACTGAACAAGGCTGGAGAAAACTTGCAGAAGAGGTGGAACTTTCCCCACACCGTTGGAGCCATAGATGGGAAGCACGTGGCCTGCAAAGCTCCAGCCAACTCAGGGTCCACTTATTACAACTACAAGGGCTTCTTCAGTATCATCCTCTTTGCCATGGTTGATGCTGACTACAAGTTCATCTACATCGATGCTTCAGGCAACGGGACAGCTTCAGATGGCCAGGTATACAACGCAAGTGACCTCAAGGATGGGCTGGAACGCAACCTCATCATGGGTTTTCCAGATCCAGACCCCCTACCCAATGACATACAAGATGTGCCCTACTTCATCATTGGTGATGACGCCTTCTCCCTCAGAACCTACCTCATGAAGCCGTACACTTCAAGATCCCTCACCCGTGAAGAGAGGATCTTCAACTACAGGCTGTCCAGGGCGAGACGGGTGGTGGAGAACGCCTTTGGCATCCTGGCCGACAGGTTCCAGATACTTCTCACCACCATGCAGCATGACCCAGAGATTGTGAGGAGCATCGTGGAAGCTTGCTGCATCCTGCACAATCTCATGCGCACCCGCTACCCAGTGTTGTAGAACAGGCTTGTGGACCTTGTTGACATTCAACAAGGGAATGGGGACATGGAGTCTGGTGAATGGAGGCAAGGACGAAACCTGATAGAAGTATGGATGTACAAGGCCCCAACAGAGCTTCATGTGAAGGGAAGAGGCAGCACTACTGAGACACTGGTGCAACTCCCCAGCTGGAGCAGTGGAGTGGCAAGACAGGATGATAGATGATATATGGATGCTTCCTTGAACCTGTCACATAACACTGATGAGATTGTGCCATGTATGTTGAGTGGTCCTACAATGAATAGGGCATTAATAAAGAGCTTTGTTTATTTTAAAATGTGTTGATCAATGAATAAATTGCTATTGATAAAAAAGGTCCATATGTGTGGCACCTGGGATGGTGGACCATACAGTCCCACTATGCCTGCACTGGAGGTTTATCTATCCCACAACTATCCTTATCTATCCCACAAGCATGCAAAGGCTTAACCATTTTTTCAAAGTTTTCACCAACACTTTATTAAGTAAAAAAAATGAACCAAGTGTGTTAAGCAAAGATAACCTTTGTTAACTTTCTTAGGTAAACTTTATGACTTTATTAAAAAAGCAAAATGAACCAAGTAAAGTGTCTTAAGCAAAGATAAAGTGAACAGGTAACAACTCAGTCTCTGGCACTATTCTCAGTCACTGAATCATGTCCATGGCCTCAGCTGTCGAGCGGCCAGGAACTGTGGAGGTGGCTGTGGCTGGAGTACTGGTCTGAGGTGCCATTGGGGTGCCTGGCCCCGAGAGTACAACAGGGGTTGGTGTGTTCAGGAAGCTGTCTGAGAGCTAACTCAGTCCCATGAGGTTGAGAGGCCCCTCATCAAGGACCTGAGATGTCAGGCCCAATACTGATGATAGATTGTCCATTGACAGGCTTGGCTGTGGGGTGGAGGAAGGAGGAGTGTATTGGGGCTGTCTGGTCAGCAGTTGGGTGAGGAGTGGCGTCTGTGGCATGCGATGAACCTGGGCCTGGACTGGGAAGGTCTGTTTTTGCTGTGGGAAGTCCTGGTAGTCGTAGCCTTAGTTGGTGAGGGGCTGTTGAAAGCCGTGGAAGGGCTTTGACATCACCTGGGGTGGAGGAGCAGACCTAGACTGGGTAGGAGCAGCTTCAGCTGGGCCTTGAGGGTTGTGCAGAAGTGCTGTAATCTTCTGCTTCATCACCTGGTACTGGGCCTCAGGCAGGTCCCTGAGGTGTGGCTCACGTAGGTGATGAAGGTGTTCCGGCCCGAGGATGCTCTGTCCAAGTGGACGAGCTGAGAGAGATGTTCTGTGATGGTCTTTATTGTGTCCCTGATCTCCAACAGCACACTGTGGTTCTGGCCCTCCAGTCTGCCTCTCTGCCTGCATCCTGTGGAGCTGGGGGTGGGAATGGGGGTGGGTTGGCCTCTGATGGCTGCTGCTTCTTCCACCATTTGTGACAGCAGGACGTCATCCCCCACGGGATCCTCCAAGTCTGCCGGCATGGGGAGTGCAGCTGTCGGGGGGGTCTCTGCGGTGGGGCCCTCTGAAGACACCTGCCTGGACAGGGTAGCTGGCTCCTGGCTGGAAGAGGACTGGTTGTCTGTGGGCTGTCTGAGGGAGAGGGGTGTCAAAGGGGCTGCTCCTCGGTGGCGGATCTCACCCTCCAGGAAACTGCACTTGGCCATGACGTACATCTCCCGGTCAGTGAGCTTGACAGTGGCCTGCCTGGATTTCTTGAAGTGTAGCTTCCCATACCAGGTGTGCATGTGCTTCCACCATCCAAGGAGTACTTCTGCAGTGTACCCCAGGCTCTCTGCCTTGTCTCTCCAAGCTGTGTGCTTCTTCGTGGTGTCCCGATACAGTCTGTGGCTCTTTCTCCAGAGGTACTCGTTCTCCCTCAGCCATTCCAGCACCTCATCCTCATGCTCCTCAGAAACGGTGTACTGTTTCCTCTCTCCCTTCTCCTTCCCTTGTCTCTTCCTCCCTCTGGCAGGGGCTTCAGCAGGGCCTTCAGGGGCTTGAGCAGCAGGGCCTTCAGCAGCAGGGGTTTGAGGGCCTTGGGGCTGGTCCACCACAGCAGCAGCAGCTTCAGAATCAGTGCCAGGGGGTGGGATGCTGGTTCTGTCCTTCTTGCCAGGGCTGGAACGAGTGGGCACCAGCTTCCTCTTCTTGCCTGACTGACGAACCATGGTGTTCCTGCTAGATGTATGTGGCAGCACGTCTTTCCCCTGTATGCTGACTGCATGCATGCTGCGTCCTTTTATATCTGCGGAGCTGACGGAATTCATACTGCCTGCTTGCGCAGTGAACGCTTTGTATCCGATATACATCCGCGCAGCATCCGCTTTGTTTCCTATAAGCGTCCGTGATGCATCCACTTCATCCGCTATGCATCTGCCCCTTCCGCTATGTGTCCGCTTCGGAATTCTCCTCCAGAAGCCCTTCAGAGGTGTCATCTGCTGTCATCCGCTAGGCTTCCTATGAACATTCATTTGACATCCCTGCTACATACTACCCACGTCCGTTCTTCTCCATTCTGTTTATGCAAATTTTCACCACTTTTTGGAGTGGATGACAACAGATGGAGCCACCCCCGAAATTTTTCTTGTCCGCTGTGTCCTTTATGCATATGTTTTGCATCCGTCGGCCAGTGGGACCTAGCCTTAACTACTAAGGGCTATTGGGGAGAGGGGGACGAGACACAGCATTCTACATATTCCATAATTAATTTTAGTTTATAGAATAAATGTGTTCATATTTTCCCCCCTCCTTAAAATATTAGCCCTAAATTGGCTTTAAGTGGTAATCTTTAGAAGACAAAAATAAAATAAAATAAAGGCAACTTAATATTCCTGGCTCTGGAGCAAAACAAAGATTGCAATCTGGTAACATTTGAGATATCATTACAATTGTTCTTCATGACTATTTTGGGTGCACCAACATTATGGAAGAAATAGGAACATGTATGATATGTATGAAATCGAACATTTTTGTTATCTGCATCAACAACTACAAAGCAATAACTGATTTTCACAAAACATTCTCTAGTTTTCTCCAAAATAACGGTCTTCAGGTGTTCTGGACTACCACTTCATGATGAACCGTGTGCTGGATTGTGGAAGGTAGCACTTCCTGCGATGTCATATCTAGCCGTGTTACATCTGTGACATTCTTATTGTCCATTATAGAACCAGACCAATTTCCCTCACTTTAGAAAGATGTTTTATTGTAGATATGCGCTAAACAAGTAAAAAAGATTAAATCTCTGTTGCAGTTTGATTTTAGCCATCAGTTAAATATTGCTAAAATGTTTGGAATAGGCAGAATCTCTTTCTAACCTGAGAGACAGTGAAGTTCTTCTGTGTCCAAATATGTCTGGCATTCAGTTTATCTTTCTGGTTAAGTAATTGAGGACTGGGTAATGGACCAGAATTTCTGGCTTCTATAAATTTAGTTGCTAGGTGCCAGATGCGAGTTTGCCATCGTAACACTCCAGGGATTGCATCAGCTAAAAAAAAATATGATAGGAGAAAGAAGCTTTCATTAGCTCATGTTAAGATAACAATTTCAGCTAGGGAAAAAGAAAAAAAAGAATAACTCTGTACTTTTTTTATAATCAGTCATTAGTGCTACTTTTTAATTTTAGAACAAGTAGAAATAGTATTATATAATTGGGATAAAATGATATTCAACGTTTAGTAGACTAGCCTCAAATTTAAAACTGAAACGGCCATGACAGCCTGACTCACAGACAAACTCAATACAGAAGCCTGATGATGGCAGATGAGATTCTGCCGAAACATTGCTACAACTTTAAAAGCACAACTATAATGACGTGGGATAATACCCGAACTCGAAGCTGAATAGCATACATGTAAGTACCCGCGAAAACTTAAGAAAACAAATATCAGACCTCTACAGGGAGGAAATAAATAGCCAGACCAAAACCTATGAGAAGCTGGAAGTTAAAAGAGCAGGAATATTATGTGACCTGAAATTCCTACGCAGCTGCAGAGACAACAATGCAACACCAACCTGCTTCAAATTAACATTTCATCACAGCACAACAGCTACTAAGCGTATCCTGAAAAGAACTGAAATGGCTTTACTCAGGAATGAGCTCCACAATAAGAGATTCCAATTGGATCAGTTAAACAAAGATTTGCTAGCACTACACCTGGAATTGAGCAGCAAAATCTACCCTCTACTTTGGGATAAGATACAACAACTTACAACTTGGAGAGCTGAAACTGAAACCACTTACAAAAATGAAAAACTCTTGAAGAAACGAAAGAAATTAGAACATGACAAGAAAGCCCCCAACAACTCACAACAACACCTGAAACAATTAGTATATAACCTTTCCAACAGAAAACTCACCAACACAGAAACAGATGTCCTAACCAAAGGATTCAATTATGCTATAGCACCCAAAAAAATCCCCACAGAATCCATCATATGTGCAGTAGAATCCAGCCTAACTAAATTAAATACAGATGAAGCTGACAGAAGAAGACACCAGGTTACCAACATCCTATGCTAGGGAAAAAGAAAAAAAGATAATAACTTTACCCTTTTTTTATAATCAGTCATTAGTGCCACTTTTTAATTTTAGAACAAGTAGAAATAGTCTTATTTAATTGGGATAAAATGATATTCAACATTTAATAATAAAGCAACTACTCATTGAATTTAAAATATTCTGATTTTTTTCTTTCTTTCTTCAGGCTCATGGTTTAATGCTAGGAACCTTTTACCGAGTTGTCTACTGTAAGTTAAATAAAAAGTGATGTCTAAACCAAGTGCTCTCTTACCTTGGAAATTACAAAGAAAAATACAGATTCAAGTAGTACTGCTTACAAAGAAGATAAGGCATTCCGCATTTTCTGTACAATTAAAGAATGTGAGCGTAAAACAGTTCATATCCTCATATCTGAGTTGCTTTTTTATAGATCTGCTTCTTAAACATTTCTGCATAATTACTGAAAACAGTGGTTCTCCTTCAACCCTCTAATTCTCACAATTGTACCCTCTAGGAGCATACCTACTATGTGAATGTTGAAGATCCTTCTGCTTTTTGAATTAATGGCAAAGTGCAAAAATCTGTGGTCAACCAATCCCTATTTATACATATTTGTTATGCAATAAAAAACAATGTATCCTGTGTGGGGAACAGAGCCATCTTCAGATTGCTCAACTAAGATGAGGAAAGAATGCTGGGACTAATGTCATTAAGGCACCATGACCTCATGAAGAAAATAGTTCCAGAGGGAAGGGGTTGATAAGGAGTCAGTCATCAAGCAAATAATTCCTCTCCCCAGTTCCATGAGGATTATTGGGTTAACTTGCAAAGTTAATTGCTCATCTATGACCTTGTATGGCTATTGTACAAGCAACAATATGGTTTCAGATCAATGAAGGAGTTGTACATAGAAAGAATCTAAACTGATACATCCTGTCAGCAATCCAAAACACACAACTTCAGGAGCTACATTTATATATGAACAAATATTAATTTCTTCTTTCAAAAACACATCTGCTTCTGTTTTCAGTAACATTCGAAGTATCTTCAAAATAAAAATCACATAGACTCTAATGACTTTTTTCCAGTATGCTGAACTGTATTTCCATGAGCTGAAATATTTGATGACAGAGAATTAAGGTAACTAAATTCATAGCACACCTGAAAGCTGCTTGGGGAAGCCTGATATAGAACATTTATGTCTGGCAAATATTTGGAATGAAAAGGGCCAAGAACGTGTGTTTGGGCCACAGGTTAGAGAAGGTTGCTAGAAAGAGAATTGGATGTCTTCCTATGGCAACTCCTAAATAACACAACTATAACTAAGTATGAAAATAGCAAAAAGGTTTAATTTGGGGATGTTGTCAGCATTTTGAAAATATAAAAAGCATTTTGCAACAAAAATACCAATTTGATAGTGGAAGAATTTGAGTTTTGAGAAGGATTCTTACTCTTTGCTTCCCACAAGATATCCTGCTCTGGAGGGGCAGTAAACAGGATGTAAAGCCGGACTGTATCAATTCCATACTTCTGAATTATATCTTCAGGTTCAATTCCATTGTACTTGGATTTGCTCATTTTGTCCCATGACACCTGAAGTTTCTCTTTGCTTTTTGCATGAACAGGTTCAGGACCTAAATATATACACCAAGAAAAATGTTAGATATAACCTCAGAAACATTTCACATTAAGAGCTGATTGCTTTAAATTCTTTCTATACCCATGTTCAAATTCAAGGTCATCTTCAGTTAAGCAGGTTGTAATCATATTGGCTGAGCTTAAAGAAATGACTGGAGGAATTAAATTAGAAAGGCAGCTCTTTTGAATCAAAAAGTAGATTGTTTATTCTCTTCTAAGGAATTTTTACTTATGCAAATTAGGTAATGCTTGCAAGGTACTATGCACAAGAGATGTTAATTTTTCTTACTTCAAATTCAATCAGGTACAAAAAAGTTTGTATTAGATGTAAAGATTATAATAATTAAAAAATGTTTCTTGCACATCATTATCACATCCACCTTTCCTGGGTGGTTCACATATGAAATATATTACCCCATGTAATGGTTATCTAATGTCCCACTTATAACAATTCATATCTGGTTCATCCCTTGAATATCAGTCCCAATGATCTATGCTTTTAGCAAGATATAAAAACCCCACAAACTTCACAATTTAACTATCTGCAACACCTTGATCAACAATGGTATTACTTTTTTGATCCTATAGAAATATAACCAAATTATCAGCGAAGGCTCTCAAATTATTAACTTCTTTCTTAATATTTATACCTCTTATTTTGTCATTCTGTCCGATATCTCTTCAAGACTTCCAAAAGCAAAATAAACAGAAGAGGGGACAAAGGACACCCTTGTCTTGTACCTTTTGAATTTTACATGAATTAGTTAAATCACCATTAATCAATTAATATTTGGATGGCATAGCTACTTATGGTATGACAAAAGTAAAGTTAATGTTGATTTTAATAACTATTTATTATAAAAATATAAAATTTTCTACTTTGGGATAAGATAAAACAACTTACAACTTGGAGAGCTGAAACTGAAACCACTTACAAAAATGAAAAACTCTTGAAGAAATTAAAGAAATTAGAACATGACAAGAAAGCCCCCAACAACTCACAACAATACCTGAAACAATTATTATATAACCTTTCCAACAGAGAACTCACCAAAACAGAAACAGATGTCCTAACCAAAGGATTCAATTATGCTATAGCACCCAAAAAAATCCCCACAGAATCCATCATATGTGCAGTAGAATCCAGCCTAACTAAATTAAATACAGATAAAGCCAACAGAATAAAACACCAGGTTACCAACATCCTATGCACAAGCAAACCACCAAAAAGCAACTTGCACAAAGAAGAACTCAAAGCGCTACAAACCTAAAAAATGATAACAGCATAATCATACTTCCAGCAGACAAAGGGAATGCCACAGCAGTAATGGATAGAAAAGACTACGAAACAAAATTGACAGACCTACTCCAAGACTCCACATACAAACCTATAAATATGGACCCAAATACGTATCTGGAAAAATTAACCAAGAAGAAAATTATAACCAGCCACATAAGCAAAGAAATCCAACAGACGATCATCCCAAGAGAAAAATCTTCCAGATGCCCCAAACTATACGGCTTCCCAAAAATATACAAAGAAGGCATACCTCTCAGACCCATAGTCAGCTCCAAAGGAGCACCATCACAAATCCTAGCTCAACACTTCGCAAAAAAAATACAGCCCCATGCTGAAACCGCAGCTTCATATGTACAAAACTCATACCACTTTTTAGAAAGGATCAAAGATCTACACGTGGAACAAGAAGATCTGCTTGTAAGTTTCGATGTAGTTTCACTATTCACTCAAGTCCCGATAAAAGAAACTCTTGAAATCATCAAAAATAAATACCAACCAGCTAAACACCTCATGGAACTAATAGAACACGGCTTAACCAACACATATATCACATACAAAGGACAAAGATACAAGCAAATTGAAGGAGCCCCAATGGGATCATCACTGTCACCCGTCATTGCAAACTTGTTCATGGAAGAATTTGAATCCAGAGCCCTGGCTAATGCCACCCACAAACCCAAACTATGGCTAAGATATATATTTGTTTTTTTTTAAGTTTTCGCGGGTACTTATATGTGTGCTGTTCAGCTTCCTTTGGGTATTACCCCACGTCATTGTAGTTGTGCTTTTAAAGTTGGAGCAACGTTTCAATAGAATCTCATCTGCCATCATCAGGCTTCTGTATTGAGTATACATACAAATATACAAATATATATATATGTGTGTGTGTGTATGTATGTATGTATGTATGTATGTATGTATGTATTGTAGTGCTTTTAAAGTTGCAGCAACGTTTCAGCAAAATCTCATCTGCCATCATCAGGCTTCTGTATTGAGTTTGTATGTGGGTCAGGCTATCACAGCCATTGGTTTGTGCACAGAAGCCTGATGATGGCAGATGAGATTCTGCTGAAACGTTGCTACAACTTGAAAAGCACTACAATGACGTGGGATAATACCCAAAGGAAGCTGAACAGCTCACATGTAAGTACCCGCGAAAACTTAAAAAAACAAATACATACATACATACATACATACATACATACATACATACATATACACACACACACACACATGAATGCAGTTCAGCTTCCTTCGGGTATTATCCCACATCATTGTAATGCTTTTAAAGTTGTAGCAACGTTTCAGCAGAATCTCATCTGCCATCATCAGGCTTCTGTATGGAGTTTGTATGTGGGTCAAGCTATCACAGCCGTTGGTTTTAAATTTGAGGCTAGCCTATTATTGTGCCAGGATGTTTTTTTCCACATCCTGATTGGTTGGGAGTCTTGGTCTGTGTTTATTGGACTTGGAGTTTGTTGGATTGGTGTTTCTGGTTTCTTCTGTCTGTTTTGTGGCTTTGATTGGCTGGCAACACTCTGTTCCTGTGTTGGAGGCTTTCATTGCAGGGTGGCTTCGCGTGAAAGGACGGCTATTATCTATTAGGAAGCTAGGTTTCATCTGGGTTCCTGGTTGGAGTGTGTTTGAGTTGGAGACATCAGAGGGAGTCTGTTTGTGCTCAGGTGTTTGCCTGGCTGGTGGTGTGGAGATCTTTCTATTTGAGAGTGCAGGCTTCCAAATGATTGACAGTCTGGTGGAATCATCTCTTCTATTCATGCTTTCAGGTCTTTTTTCAATCTCTATGGCTTCTCTGATGATTCTGTGGCTGGGGTTTTCTATAGTGGCTAGGATTTTAGTGCCATTGAAGTTGATGTTGTGACCTGTGGTTTTAATGTGTTGGACTAGTGAGGAGGTGTGTCCCAGGTGTTTACTGCATTTTTGTGTTCATCCATGGGGCCAAATCACAAATGTGTCATCAATGTATCTTAGCCATAGTTTGGGTTTGGGGGTGGCATTAGCCAGGGCTCTGGATTCGAATTCTTCCATAAACAGGTTTGTAATGACGGGTGACCGTGATGATCCCATAGGGGCTCCTTCAATTTGCTTGTATCTTTGTCCTTTGTATATGAAATATGTGTTGATTAAGCAGTGTTCTGTTAGTTCCATGAGGTGTTTAGCTGGTTGGTATTTATTTTTGATGATTTCGACAGCTTCTTTTATTGGGACTTGAGTGAATAGTGAAAAGGCATATACGAAGTTCCCTGTGCATCATGCCCGGCCACATACATTGCACAGACCAATAGAAGAATACGTACCCGCCTGGATGAACACAAAAATGCAGTAAAAAAGCTGGAACACACCTCTTCACTAGTCCAACACATGAAAACCACAGGTCTCAACATCGACTTCAATGCACCAAAATCCGAGCCATTATAGAAAACCCCAGCCACAGAATCATCAGAGAAGCCATAGAGATTGAAAAAAGACCTGAAAGCATGAATAGAAGAGATGATTCCACCAGACTGGCAACCATTTGGAAGCCTGCACTCTCAAATAGAAAGATCTCCACACCACAAGCCAGGCAAACACCTGGGCACAAACAGACTCCCTCTGATACCTCCAGCTCAAACACACCCCAACCAGGCACCCAGATGAAACCTAGCTTCCTAATAAGAGAGCCGTCCTTTCACGTGAAGCCAACCTGCACTGAAAGCCTCCAATACAGGAACACAGTATTGCCAGCCAATCAAAGCCACAAAACAGACAGAAGAAACCAGAAACACCAATCCAACAAACTCCAAGTCCAATAAACACAGACCAAGACTCCCAACCAATCAGGATGTAGAAAAAAACATCCTGGCATAGCAGGAGGCTAGCCTCAAATTTAAAACCAACGGCTGTGATAGCCTAACCCACATACAAACTCAATACAGAAGCCTGATGATGGCAGATGAGATTCTGCTGAAACGTTGCTACAACTTTAAAAGCATTACAATGACGTGGGATAATACCCGAAGGAAGCTGAACAACACACATGTAAGTACCCGCGAAAACTTAAACACACACACACACACACATACACATATATACATACATACATACATACAAAGTGTTTGTAATAAAAATAAAACAAGGAGAAGGCGGAGCTTCGTCTCGGTGCTACAGCTGAGATCTCGGGGCTCTGAGATCTCAGCTGATATTTTCACCCCTGGTCGGTCCTAACGGACCTAAACCGTCCCGTAGAGACGGGGATTGTGAAGGGCACAGTCCCAGGATCCCAGAGATATCGCAAATCTCTGGTTTGATCCAGGAGAAGCCTCCAAAGTTGCTGAAGTCGGGACAGCTCCGAAAAGAAAGTGGCTGGAGCGAGGGTGTGTCGGCTGGGTGAGAAACTTCTTTTGTATTGCAAATTGGCTGAGACCTGAAAGGATATCCTGTGGCTTTATTTTTGTCTGACTGGAATCTGGTTGAGCGGCGTTTTTTAAGTGATGTCAAATTGAGGCTTGGATTCTTTCCTTACTATTTTTTTTTCTCTTTTCTGAGGACTTTAATGTGACTTTGTAGGTAACCAGATTGAATTTTTTCTTATATATATTTTTATGCTTCTTTTGATTTTTTTAATTTTCTTTAGGATAGAGGCCCCCTTTGTTTCTTCTGAGTTTTGTATACATTACTCTTTTTTTCTGGCTGAGGGGGGGAAAAGTATTAAGAGACCTTGCAACACTGCCAACTAGAGGCTTGAAAGTACTTTATTTGAATTGGGGAGAAATGTATAAACACTCCTTCTCAAGGACATTTTAATGTGATAAGATGGAGGGAGAGCACAGAAAAATATTATTACAGGTGTTTTCCTGGACTCTTATCAATATCTCAACACTTGAGGCTTGGCTTTGAAGCTGCTGGAGAAGAGAGTCATAATAAGAGCCTTGGATAAATAAATAAAGTGCAGTGTGCAGTCCATATATATATATATATATATATATATATATATATATATATATATATATGTGTGTGTGTGTGTGTGTGTGTGTGTGTGTGTGTGTGTGTGTGTGTGTGTGCTGTTCAGCTTCCTTCGGGTATTATCCCACGTCATTGTAGTTCTGTTAAAGTTGTAGCAACGTTTCAGCAGAATCTCATCTGCCATCATCAGGCTTCTGTATGGATGTGGGTCTTACAGCTCCTGGTTTTTAAATTTGAGGCTGGTTCATTCTGATTGGCTGGGAGCCTGGACCTGTTTCATTGGACTTGGAGTTTGATTGACTGGTGTTCCTGGTTTCTTCTGTCTGTTTTGTGGCTTTGATTGGCTGGCAACAGTCTGTTCTTGTGTTGGAGGCTTTCAGTGCAGCTTGGCTGCGTGTGAAGGGACGGCTGCTCTTTATTAGCAAGCTGGGTTTCACCTGGGTGCATGGTGGGGGGGTTAGGTTGGAGCTTTCAGAGGGAGTCTGTTTTTGCCCAGGTGTTTGCCTGGCTTGTGGCATGGAGATCTTTCTATTTGAGAGTGCAGGCTTCCAAATGATTGACAGTCTGGTGGAATCATCTCTTCTATTCATGCTTTCAGGTCTTTTTTCAATCTCTATGGCTTCTCTGATGATTTTGTGGTTGGGGTTTTCTATAGTGGCTAGGGTTTTAGTGCCATTGAAGTTGATGTTGTGACCTGTGGTTTTCATGTGTTGGACTAGTGAGGAGGTGTGTTCCAGCTTTTTTACTGCATTTTTGTGTTCATCTAGGCGGGTACTTATTCTTCTATTGGTCTGTCCAATGTATGTGGCCGGGCATGATGTACAGGGAATTTCGTATATGCCTTGGTTTTCCAGGTCAATTTTGTCTTTGGGGTTCCTCAGGATGGCTGCTATTTTTTTGTCTGTTTTGAAGGCAGTCTTGATGTGATGCCTGTGTAGTATCTTACTGATTTTATCTGTGGTACCTCTTATGTAGGGCAGGACAGCTGTTCCATGGATCTGTTGATCTTCTAGGTCTCTGTTATGTCTTGGTGTGTTTTTGTGGATCAAGTTGGTGATTTTGTTTTTGTGGAAGCCATTGGCTGTCAATACTTCAGTCAGGGTGCATAGTTCAGTCTTTATATGTGTCTTATCTGCCAGGCATTTGGTTCTGGTAATTAGGGTTTTCGCTACAGAATTTATCTGTGCTGGGTGGTGGTGGGATTGGGCGTTGAGGTAGCGGTTGGTGTGTGTTTTCTTTTGGTATATGGTGTGTCCCAGTGTGCCATCTGTTCTTTTGTAGATTAGTACATCTAGGAATGGTAGTTGTTTGTTTATTTCCGTTTCCATGGTGAACTTGATTTTGGGGTGTGTGTTGTTTAGGTGTGTTAGGAAATTGTTTAGGTTTTCTTTTCCATGGGGCCAAATCACAAATGTGTCATCGATGTATCTTAGCCATAGTTTGGGTTTGTGGGTGGCATTAGCCAGGGCTCTGGATTCGAATTCTTCCATGAACAGGTTTGCAATGACGGGTGACAGTGGTGATCCCATAGGGGCTCCTTCAATTTGCTTGTATCTTTGTCCTTTGTATATGAAATATGTGTTGGTTAGGCAGTGTTCTGTTAGTTCCATGAGGTCTTTGGCTGGTTGGTATTTATTTTTGATGATTTCAAGAGTTTCTTTTATTGGGACTTG
>BLBF01000095.1:2812958-2829632 GCA_015471245.1 Laticauda colubrina | reverse complement strand
GATATAAGTATAATGATTTAAATTGAGATGAAATAAATATAATAGAATTAAGAGAGTGAAAAGAGGGGAGAAGCTATATAGAAAATGTAAAATAGTAAATAAGAAATGGAATTGCTATATAAAAGTAAGCATGAACTTGAATTTATGTCTGTACAAAAAGATGTAACTCGGGATCAAACTGCCGTCCAAAAAGATATTTTATGTTTTCTATGTTTTGTTGGTATATGTTTGTTTGTTAAAAAATTAATAAAAAAATTTGCAAAAAAAATATAAAAAAATGAAACAAGGCTCTCCAAAAAGTTGCCTCTTCGGGTCTCACCAGAGGTAGCTATTTTTAGAAAAGAAATGGTGGCAAAGCCAGATTGGCTGACATATTGTAAAATGTCATCTTTTAATTCTGGTGACCCAGTACTAAAGCCGAAGAAAGAACTTGAATCAGGTTACGCTTGCCATTGGTTTACTTATCAGCAACTGAAAGAAAGGATTAAATTGGATAAAAAGTGCTATGTTTTTACTTTGTTAAAAATGAATTGGAACTTTCATTATGTGGCAACGATGAACATTTTATTGCTAAGATTTATAAAATCTTATTGAAATTGAATTTGGAAAATGAACATGTAAAAAAGACTATGATTCAGTGGACAAGGAATTTTGGACATAATGTGATGCTTGAACAATGAGAGAATATGTGGATGAAGGCTTTAAAATTTACATTAAATTATAATCTAAAAGATAATTTTTATAAGATGATGTATCATTAGTATTTAATACCAAATAAGTTATCTAAGACGTGTCAGAGTATGTTCATGATCTGGAATAGAGCTTAGTAACAAAGTCAGCCAATGAGACCTGAATTGGGAACTGAGAGTCTGGGTGTGGCTTAGCTCCGTGCTCAGCTCGAAAGTGAAACTATCTTGCTTGCTTGCTGAAACTGGTATCTACTCTGAGCTGCTGCTCCTTTTGCTTTACGATACTTTGAAAGAATCTATAAATGGTATTGTAAACTTTACTCATATTATTATGTTTATAAAGAAGTAAATAGTCTTGCTAAATCAGTCACCTGTGTGTTTTCCGGACTTGAATTTATACTGCAAACTCAAAAAGGTTATGGGTCCAGCCAGAACCAGAATACATGTAAAGATTGAATTGTAATTTAAGCTGAGAGAGACTGTCTGTGTTTAAAAGGAGAAACAAGACAGGGAAAAGCTTTGCAGGATGGCTGACAAAATTAAGGAGACCTTTCTGCCATATTTGGGTCAGAAAAATTATATTATTTGGGCTGCAAAGATGGAATGTTTCCTGAAAATAAAGGAATTGTGGGATATTGTTGAAAACCCACCCACCTTTAACTGCTGCAGATCAGAGGCAACATGACAGAACAATGGCTTATGTCATCAAGTTTACAAGATGATCAGCTTATCAATGTAGCTGATTTAAAGACTGTAAAGGAAGTCTGGAAGAAATTAAGGACTGTACAAGTGAGTATGTCAGCATGCAATATTGTGCAACTATCAAGGAAATTAAGTCCATGTCACACTGCACCAACGGATGGAAAGAGGATGTAAAACGGAGAAAAACGCTTGCCATCCGTTGGTTAACGCGATGCATATGTTCTGTACTCACTGCATGCGTGATTCATACGTTCTATTGATCCAGCATCAGTCTACTGAGATTTCATCCGCTCAAAAAGTTTTGAGCTGCACAAAACTTTTTCAGCGGATGAACTTTCCGCCGCGTCCATTCTACATCCGCTACACAAACGGAGAACAAACGTTCTACATCCATTACACGTCCGCTGTATCCGCTCAGTATCTGCTGCGCATCCGCACAACTCGCATCCGCTCCAGTGGAAAACGGAAAGAGGGAGGAAGCAAAACGGACGCAGAACGTCTGCGCAGCGTTAGTTAGAAAGGATGAAAGCGGATGCAGCTCGCATATAAAGCATTAAAACGGAAAAAACGTTCATATAGGTGACGTATCTCGGATATTTAGGATATCTGGAGATGTCTAGAGGATGCAGAAGGACACTGAGCAGAAAACCGATATTCCCTATAAAAAGGGGGAGGAAATCACCTGGATCTCACTTTCAGTCCAGCAGCCCTGCTGTGCAGACCTCTTCAGCCTTGCTCTTGCTCTTCCACAGCATCCAGTCATCTCCACCATGGATTGTCGCACACTCCTTTTGGTAGCCGCCATCATTCTACAACAGTGCAAAGCCCTCTTAAGGCTCTTTCACCTGTTCTACGCAAGGAAAAGGAAGTGTCCAAGAAGTGTGTGGGTCCAAAGATGGATCGGGAGAAGAGCGGAGTTTGGACTGTATGACAAGCTGATGGTGGAGCTGAGGAACGAAGACACTCGTGCATTCCACAACTTCATGAGGATGCCACCAGCCATGTTTGACGAAGTTGTGGAGCGTCTGAGACCAAGGTCGACCAAGGCAAACACCAACTTCCGTCCCAGCCTGGACCCTGGGCTGAAGGTGGCACTGACTCTGCGCCACCTGGCCTCCGGGACCACGTACAAGAACATACAGTATGCCTGGAGGGTGCCACACAACACCATCAGCATTGTGGTCAGAGAAGTGGTGCAGGCCATCATCGAAGAATACCTGCAGGAGCTCCTCCAGTGCCCCACCACTGAAGAAGGCTGGAAGAAAGTTGCAGAGCAGTGGTATCAGAGGTGGAACTTCCCCCACACCGTTGGAGCCATAGATGGGAAGCACATGGCCTGCAAAGCTCCAGCCAACTCAGGGTCCACTTATCACAACTACAAGGGCTTCTTCAGCATCATCCTCTTTGTCATGGTCGATGCTGACTACAAGTTCATGTACATCGATGCTTCAGGCAACGAGTCAGCTTCAGAAGTCCAGGTATACAACGTCAGTGACCTCAAGGAGGGGCTGGAATGCAACCTCATCATGGGATTCCCAGATCCAGACCCCCTGCCCAACGACACACAAGAAGTGCCCTACTTCATCGTGGGGGATGACGCCTTCTCCCTCAGAACCTACCTCATGAAGCCCTACACTTCCAGATACCTCACCCGTGAAGAGAGGATCTTCAACTACAGGCTGTCCAGGGCAAGGCGGGTGGTGGAGAATGCCTTTGGCATCCTGGCCAACAGGTTCCAGATACTTCTCACCACCATGCAGCATCGTCCACAGACCGTGAGGAACATCGTGGAAGCTTGCTGTATCCAGCACAATCTCATGCGCACCCGCTACCCAGTGTTGCAGAACGGGTTCGTGGACCGCCAACAAGGTAATGGGGACATGGAGCCTGGTGAATGGAGGCAAGGACTAAACCTGATAGACACTGTGGATGTGCCAGGCCCCAACAGAGCTTCACGTGTAGGGAAGAAGCAGCGCAACCTCCTGAAACACAGGTGCAACTCCCCAGCTGGAACAGTGGAGTGGCAAGACAGGATGGTAGATGCTTAATGGATGCTTCCTTCCGCCTGTCTCATCACACTGATGAGATTCTGCCATATATGTTGAGTGGCCCCTACAATGAACAGGGCATTTAATAAAGAGTTGTGTTTATGTTGAAATGTGTTGATGAATGATTAAATTGTTATTGATAATAAAGGGCCATAGGTGTGGCACCTGGGAGGGTGGACCATACAGTCCCACTATGCTTGCACTGGAGGCTTATCTATCCCACAGCTATTACCCATCCCACAGGTATCCCTGCCCATCCCACAGCTATCCTTACCCATCCCACAAGCATGCAAAGGCTTAAACCATTTCTAAAAGTTTCCACCAAGACTTTATTTAGTAAAAGAATTGAACCAAGTGTGTGAAGCAAAGATAACCTTTATTAATAACAAACTGTAGGACTTTATTAAAAAAGCAAAATGAACCAAGAAAAGTGTCCCAAGCAAAATTAAATTCAACAGGTAACAACCCAGTCTCTGGCACTCTTTTCAGTCACTCTGAGGCGTGCCCATGGTCTCAGGGGTGAAGGGTCCAGGTGCTTTGGAGGTGGCCACCACCTTCCACCACCCCAGGAGGACATCCGAAGTGTATCCCAGGTTCTCCGCCTTCTCTCTCCAACCGCCTGCTTCTGCTTTGTGTCTCGATAGAGCCTGTGTCCCTTCCTCCAGAGGTACTCGTTCTCCCTCAGCCATTCGAGCACCTCCTCCTCATGTTCCTCTGCAATGGAGTACTGTCTCCTCTCCCCCTTTTCTCGCGAATGCCTCTTCCTCCCTCGGAAGGCAGGGCCTTCTGGGCCCTCATCAGCAGGGCCCTGAGGTTCTAGGGGCTGGTCCACAACACCACCACCACTATCAGCAGCAGCACCAGCAGGACCAGCAGCAGCACCAGCAGAGTCAGCACCAGCAGAATCACCAGCACCAGGAGCAGCACCAACAGAGTCAGCACCAGCAGAAGCACCAGCACCAGGAGCAGCACCAGCAGAAGCACAAGCACCAGCAGAAGCACCAGCACCAGCAGAATCAGCACCAGCAGCAGAAGCCCCAGCAGAAGCAGAGTCAGCACCAGGGGGTGGGATGGTGGTCCTGTCCTTCTTGCCAGGGCTGGCAGGAGTAGGCACAGGCTTCCTCTTCTTCCCCATGGTTGTTGGCTGAAGATGTGTCTGGCAGCAGGTCTTTCCTCTGAATGGTGACCTGCTTGCGAGCTGCTTCCCTTTATATTCGCGGGGCTGACGCAATGCATCCTCCCCGCATGCGCAGTGAACACTTTGCGTCTGCTAGGCATCCGCTAGGCATCCGCTAGGCGTCCGTGATGCATCCGCATCATCTGTTCGGCATCCGCTCGGCATCCGCTCCTTCCGCTGCGCATCTGCTTTGCTGTTCTCCCCCGGAAGCCCTGTGGATGTTTCATCTGCTTCCATCCGCTAGGCTTCCATTGAGCATCCACTTAACATCCTCGCTACATCCTCCCCACGTCTGTTCCTTTCCGTTGTTGTCCACTCTGTTTATGCAAATTTGGGGCACTTTTGAGAGCGGATAACAGATGGAAAATTTGTTCGTCCGCTGTGTCCTTTTTACATACGTTTTGCATCCATCGGCCGATGTGACCTAGACTTTAAGCCCCTGTCACACTGCACCAACGGATGGAAAGAGGATGTAAAACGGCGAAAAACACTTGCCATCCGTTGGTTAACGCGATGCTTCTGTTCTGTACTCACTGCCTCCATTTTGCTTCCTCTCTATCCGTCCAGCATCCGACTATTGACATTTCATCCGCTCAGAAGGTTTTGAGCTGCTCAAAACTTTTGAGCGGAAAATGTATCCAATGCATCCGTTCTGCATCCGCTAGGCATATGGGGGACATCCGTTCTGCATCCATTACGCATCTGCTATATCCGCTAGGCATCCGCTGCGCATCCGCGCAACTCAAATCCGTTCCAGCAGTAAACGGACGCAGGGAGAAAGTGGAATGGATGCGCAACATTAGTAGCACGGACAGAGAAAGAATGAAAGCAGATGCAGCTATGCATCTGTGTCATCCGCTCTGCATCCGCTCTGCATCCTCTACGCATCTGCTCTGCATCCGCTCTGCATCCGTTTCCATCTGCTCTGCGTCCTCCCCCCGTCCGTTCCTTTCCATGTTATCCGCTCTGCTTATGCAAATTTTTGCCCCTTTTGAGAGCGGATAACAACGGATGGAACATTTTTCTCGTCCGCTGTGTCCTTTTTACAAACGTTTTGCATCCGTTGGGCAGTGTGACAGGGCCTTTATACAGAGCCAGTTTGCAACCAAAAGAATCCAATGAGCAGCATCTAGTGAGTATGCAAGTGTTGCTTGTGGAGTTTGAACAGTGTGGAATGCAGTTTCCTGAATCTCAGAAAGTGGTTTTGGTTTTGAACAGTCTGGGTGACTTGAGGAATATTGTTTCTGCAGTGTTTGAATGCAAACCAGAGCAGGAACTGCGTTTAGAAGCTCTTAAAGCGTGTTTACTAGCTGAAGAGCAGAAACACCACTATAGAAAAAGCCAAGGAACAGAATGGAATATTCCACAGATTGGCTGTCTGCAGAGAAGAGAAGAGCAGCAGGGGATATCAGAAGAGGTGCTTCATTTGTAGAGAAATAACTCATTTAAAGAGAGACTATTTGCAAAGAAGCAAGTTGCAAAGAAAAAATTATTTGCAAGACAGAAGAAGCAATTTGCAACGAAGACAAATAGCTGATGGACAAACTGCTGTGGCAAAAGCCAGCAATTGTAATGAGAGAAATCAATGGCTAATTGCTAGTAGAGCTAGTCAAACAATTGTTAGTAATTCCAAATTGCTTTACAAGATGGATGCAGCTGCTGAAGATGCAGTAGCCTTGGCAAATGGCAAGAAGGCTAAAGTCATTGGAAGAGGCAGTGTGCAAATTTCATATCTGGAAACAAGGTTCAACAAAGTTTTGTGTGTGCCTGAAATGGAACATAATTTGCTGAATGTACCTAGTTTAGACAAGCAAGGATTTGAGACCACATTTGTAAATGGAAAGTGTATCATAAAGCAAAATGGCATACTATTTGCAAAGGGCATAAAGCAATATTACCCTATATGTGTTGCAGGAACAAAATGTTTGGTGTGCACAAACATTTAGCAATGTGGCAAAACATGATTCCTGTGTTCATCTTTTGCACCATAAGCTTGGCCATGCCAGCTTCAAAGTTGTTCAAAAGATGGAACAGTTTGCAGAAGGGTAAAGGAATGTAAGGCATATTTGGATGGTGGAAATCATCAAAGTCCAAACCATTCCCAGTAAGCAAAAGTAGCACAAGGCAGACAACAAGAGTTTTGGAGCTGGTACATGCAGATTTGGTTGGGCCAACGTAAGCCAGTTTGGGAGGAGCAAAGTATGCACTAGTCATTGTAGATGACTATAGCAGGTTTGGGTTCTTCTATTTACTAAAGAATAAGACAGAGGTGCTGCAAAAATCTAAGCAATGGGTAAGCTTCATAGAAAGAAGGTATGTCAGTTGCAAATTGACAGAGGTTCAGAATTCATGTTAACAAGTTTTCAACAGTGGTTGGCACAGTTAGGAATAATAAACAGACACACAAATTCTTATATAACAGCTGAGAATGGTGTTGCTGAGATGAAATGGAGTCTTACAAACCATGAAGGACTCACTGCTAGAGGATTCTGGTTGGAGTAAGTCATATTGGAATGAAGCCAAACTGACTGCTAATTATTTAATTAATAGGTTGTGGAGTTCCTCCATTAATGATACTCTATATGCAGTGCTATATGGGAGAAAGCCATCTCTGGCATATTTAAGGGTGCTTGGAAGCAATGCATGGGTGCATATTCCAAAAGCAATTCAAAGAAAGGGACAGCCAAAAGCTAGAAAGCTTATGTTTATGGACTAGGAGCCAGGCTCAAAGAGCTATTGCTTTAGCGATGGGAGCAAAATAATAGTGATTTCAAGGTTTGCAAGCTTTGCAGAGCAAAATTGAAACATAATTGATGCAAATTTCTGGAATGATCCATTTAGTGATGGTGATTCATTTAGTGATGGTAACTCTCTTAGTGACAGTAACTCACTTAGTGACAGTATCAGCATTCAGGGAGGAGAAACTGAACAAGAAATAAAGCAAGAGAAGGTTGAAACACAGGAGCAGTCAATGCCATGCAGGTCAGAGCGATGGAACAAAGGGATTCCACCTGACAAGGTATTCTGCTAGTAAAATTAAGGTGTGTAATGTATAGTATGAGCCAGAGGTGGTATTCACAAATTTTTACTATCAGTTCTGTGGGTATAGTATGGCTTGGTGGGAGTGGCTTGGTGGGCATAGCAGAGGAAGGTTACTGCAAAATCCCCATTCCCTCCCCACTCCACTCACCTGCTTTCCAGGTCCGTTCTCCTGTGCAGGGCAACTAAAGATAACCCAGCCAATCAGCTGGGACTCAGGAGGCAGAGAAGAGATGGGGGTGGGGCCAGTCATAGGTAGTATTTTCCAGTTCTCCAAACTACTCAAAATTTCTGCTACCGGTTCTCCAGAACTAGTCAGAACCTGCTGAATACCACCTCTAGTATGACCCAAGAAACTATAAGAAAGTATCGACATTACCTAAAATTGAACAAGCAAAATGGAAAGAAGTCATGAACAAGGAAATGAAATCCATGGGAGACCACAAAGTGTTCACATCTGTGACTTTGCCACAGGGTAGCAAAGCTATAGGATGCAAGTGGGTATACAAGAAGAAAGTACTGAACAATAATGAGATACAATATAAATCAAGGTTAGTGGTATAAGGGTTTTCACAGATGAAAAACGTGCACTATGATGAAGTATTTGTGCCAACTGTAAAGCATCAGACTGACACTAGTGTTGGCAGCTGCATGTGGCCATAAAATTTGGCATTTTGACATAACCAATGCAGAATTAGAAGAAGAAATTTACATGGTTCAAGCACCAGGGTATAAAAGTAAAAAGCCTAACATGAACAAGGCCATTTATGAGATGAAGCAGTCAGCCAGGAATTGGAATCTATGTTTAGATAAGATATTGAAAGGTCTTGGATTCAAGAGTTGCAAGGCTGATGGATGCATATACACTGGAAAGTTAAAAGATGGGGATTGTCAGCTATTAGCATTTGTGGATGATCTTTGCTTCATTACAAAGGATGAATCACAAGTAAACAAATTAGTTAATAAGTTGAAGAAGAAATTTGAATTGAAGAATTTGGGAGAAATAAAAAATTATCTCAGTATGGAGATACAAAAAACTGAGAAAGGTGGTTATATTCTCAATCAATAAAGAAGAATTGAACAGTTGTTGGAGAGATATAACATGAAAGATTGTAATCCTGCTCCAACACTATGAGCACTGATTTTCATAACAGTTTGGGTGAGGACAAAAGTGAAGCTTTCACTTTCACTGTGATCAAGAGATATATCAGTCAGCAATAGGGAGCTTGTTGTATCTGTCACAGTGGTCCAGACCAGACATAGCCTGTGCAGTAAGCATTTTGACTTGCTTTACTGCTGCACCAACATAATTACATTGGATGGGTGTAAAAAGGATTCTGAGGTATTTGAAGGGAACTGTAAATGTGGGTCTTCAAATACAGGTATCTGAAGAATATTAAAGGTTTATGTCTATTTCAGTTATGAAGGGAGGAACGTCAGAGTATATTCATGAACTGGAATAGAACTTAGTAACAAAGTCAGCCAATGAGAGCTGAATTGAGGGCTGAGAGTCTGGGTGTGGCTTAGTTCCATGCTCACCTTGAAAGTGAAACTTGCTTGCTGAAACTGATATCTGCTCTGAGCTGCTTCTTCTTATGTTTTTGCTTGTGTTACATTGAAAGAATCTACAAATGGTATTGTAAATAAATACTCATTTATTATGTTTATAAAGAAGTTAATAATCCTGCTGAATCAGTCATCTGTGTGTTTTCTGGACTTGGATTTATACTGCAAACTCTAAAAAGATGTATAAAGGCACATGAAATGAATGTTGGAAGTGTAAAAATAAAGAAGTGATTTTTTATCATCTATGATGGACATGTGATAAAGCAATATTTTTTTTGGGAGTATTCATATTTTAATACAGAAAATTCTGAAAACAGAGATAAAAATGAAACCAGAACTTTTCTTTTTGGGTCCAATGGAAAAAGAACTGTACAAAAAAATGGAACTTTTTTACTATATATAATGACAGCAGCAAGACTATTGCATGCACAAAAATGGAAGAAACTTACTACCATGGAGGAATGGCTGCAGAAGTTGATGGAGTTGGCCGAAAAGGCAAAACTGACTATTTGGATGAAAGAAAAGAACATAAGTACTTTTGTTTCTGCATGATAACTGCTTCTGAACTTCGTGCTTGACATGGAAAAGAATGAAACTCTTACTTTGGGTTTTTACAGATAAGACTGATAGATCTTTATAGAAATGACTTGTTCATACTATTATGGAAAAGCAAAAAGTGATTTGATGTTAATGCCTTATTTTACTGTAACAGAGATAGTCAGAAGTCAATGCTTCTTTTTCTCCCTCCACTTTCCCTTCCCCCCATGCTCTTCTATTTACTTTTATATTTTGTATATTATAATACTCTATAACTTAATAAAAGTGTTTTTTTAAAACAATGGTAGATATTATTGTGCATATCTGTGGCAAAATGTTTCATTTGTACAACCCCAAAGTTGATATATTTGATTAAATGTGCATTATATTTAAATGAAGAAAAGATATCAAACTTTTATCTCTAGTCAGGTATTCAACAATTTTCCTGATGTGCTTGTGTGAGCAAAGCGTGATCGGAGCTGCCATCTCCCTTTATATACTGATGGGGAGGTTGTGTTGTCATTTCTTGATTGGTTGATGGAGTTGATGTTTGCAGATTGTCTGGCTTTTTCGTAAGAAAATGTGTGGCTGGGGTATTGGCTGTGTCTCTATCAGCCTCCTGTGCTATAACGACCTGGGTAATGGGCTGTGTGATGACCTTCTGAGTTCTATTGTTTTGACATCCTGGGTCTTGTGCTGTAATCTCCTGGGTCGTAATGACCTGGGTCATGGCTGTGGGATGACCTTCTGAGTTCTATTGTGACATCCTGGGTCTTGTGCTATAATTCCCTGGGTCATTGGCTGTGTTGCAACATCCTGAGTTTTGTGGTGTAACCTCCTGAATTCTGTGATGTGATATCCTGAGCTGAGTATGAACTGTGATGTGACATTCTGGGTTTTAGATTGGCTCCGAGTTTGAGGCCTGGATATGTATTCAATGTGTCCATTTGCTTGGTTTGGGAGTCAGGGTATGTGGCAGCTGGTGATGCGGCTGTGGTCTGGTTTCTGGACGGTGGTTGTTTTTTGTCTATGGGATGGGTTTGGGTTTGAGTCAGGTGAGGGAGAATGGTGGTTGTGTCATGTGTTGTTTTGGATCTGGTGTTGGTTTTTGTGGCTGGGACTCGTTTATTGATAAGGGCTAGTTTCCAGATGTCTGGTAGGTGGGAGGCACCGTCCCGTTTATTCATGTTCTGGGGTGTTTCTCTATTTCAATGGCTTCCCTGATTATTCTCTTGTTGAAGTGTTCAGTATTGGAAATTAATTTGGTTCCCTCAAAATTAATTTCATGTCCTGTGGCTTTAAGGTGCTGGAAAAGGGAGGAAGTGTTTTCTTCTTTTCTGGCTGCGTTCTTGTGTTCTGCGACGTGTGCATTTGTTCTCCTGTTGGTTTGTCCAATGTATGTGGCTGGGCAATTGTTGCATGGCATTTCATCAACTTCTTGGTTTTCCAGCTGGATCTTGTCTTTGGGGTTTCTTAGGATGTTGGCTATTTTTTGGTCAGTGCAGAAGGCTGTCCTGATATTGCGTTTGTGGAAAATTTTGCTGATTTCATCTGTGGTGCCTTTGATGTAGGGGAGGAGGGTGATACCATTGTCCTGTTCTGTGTCTTGGTTTCTGGAGGGTGTCTCCCTTAGGATTAGGTTGGTAATTGTGCTTCTTTGGAATCTGTTGGAAATTAATATGTTAGTGAAGGTGTGTAATTCTTTTCTCAGGTGGTCTTTGTCGGCTAGGCGTTTGGTTCTAGAGATGAGGGTCTTGGCTATGGAGTAGATCTGTGCAGGGTGGTGATGGGATTGTGCATTTAAGTAGCGGTTGGTGTGTATTTTCTTCCAATGGATGGTGTGTCCTAAGGAGCCATTGGTTTTTTTGTAAATTAAGATGTCCAGGAAGGGAAGTTGGGCGTTGGCTTCTGTTTCCATGGTGAATTGTATTTTGGGGTGTAAGCTGTTGAGGTATATGAGGAAGTTGTCCAGTTTTTCTTTCCCGTGTGGCCAAATTATGAAAGTGTCATCTACATATCTAAGCCGGAGTTTGGGTTTGTGTTCGGATTTGTCTAGAGCATTGGTTTCAAAGTGTTCCATGTATAGGTTAGCGGAGAGAGGGGTGTTCTCATAGGTGCTTCTTCTATCTGTTTATATCTTTGTCCATTGTAGATGAAGTATGTGTTGGTTAGGCAGTGGTTGGTCAGATCTAGGATGTGCTTAGGGGGGTTGTATTTGGTTTGGATGGCTGTCAAGGCTCTCTCTCATGAAAGATATGTTGTCTCACCTCGCCAAGGGAAATGTCTTTACTAAATTAGACCTCAGTGAAACATACTACCGAGTCTGCATCAGGAAGGGATGCAGCTGCATCACCAAGCTGTCAAAATGCGAATTTCACCAGACTACCTGGGCTACCAAGTTTTAAATGAGAGCATAATGATGGACCCAGTCAAAGTATAAGTCGTCCTAGACTGGCATCCTCCTCGCATCCGCTGACAGCCACAATTTTCTGGGATTTGCAAACTTTTACATGCAATTCATCCCCTTCTTCATGAAAATTGCCAAACCTCTGACAGACCTCCTGAAGGTGTGTGTGTGGGGGAAACGAAGCTCTACCTAGGACAACCCCTAACTTGCCAAAAGGCATTTGAAACATTAAAAGAACTCTTTGCAAAGGAACTAGTGCTGAAGCATCCTGATCCTGAACAACCTTTTCTCACCTAAGCAGACAGCGTGGCAGTGGGAGCAATGCTACTCCAAAAAAATGACCAAGAAAAATTACAGCCTTGTGCCTAAACCTCCCATAAACTCAGAGTGGTAATGGGCTGCATGGAAAAAGAGGATTTTGGGGTAAAATGAGCACTGGTAACATGGTGCCACCTACTGGATGGGGGAAAGAAACCATTTGAAGTTTAGACTAACCACAAAAATCTGGAGGCCCTTAGGACTCCACGGAATCTATCACACAAACAAGTCTGCTGGGCTCAATATTTAACCGATTCAACTTCGTGCTGAAACATATCCCAAGAGGGAGGAGTTTCCTAGCTGACGCCCTCTCTTGCATGCCCCAGCACAAATGCAAATGGGAGGAGGTAGCTGTCACCATCATTTCCCCTACCCAAACAGCAGCCCAAGTGATCACTGGCCTGAAAAAAGATGTGGACAGTTATGTGAAAAGTTACACCAAATGTACCACTATGAAAAAACAATCAGGAAAATTCCCTGGACTACTGGAACCGATGGCACAGTCAACGAAGCCATGGGAGGAAATTGCAATGGAGCTGTCAAAGAATGGTGGGAACATGGTGATTTGGATAGTGATTGACTTATTCTCCAAGCAGGCATGCTTCATACTCTGCAGTGGAGTACCCTCAGCCCACCTGCTAGCCAAATTGATCCTGAAGCACATCTACTGCCTGCATGGAATGCCATGAAGAATCATCTCATGCAGAGGTCCAGATCACGGCTAAGGAGGGAGTTCCTGCAGTTTATTGGGTTTTCCCAGGGCCTCAGCTCTGCTTTTCATCCAGCTACCAATGGGGGTGGTGGTGCAGAATGTTTGAATGCCATGGTAGAGCAGTACCTGAGGTATTATGTGAACTATCAGCAGTCCAATTGGGCAGACCTCTTGCCTTTCGCTGAGGTCACGGACAATAATGCTGTTCACATGGGACTCAGTCCATTCAAAGTAGTGAGCAGCATAGACTTCATCCCAATGCCAGAATACCCAAGGTATTTTCTCCTCCTCAATCAGCTTGACAGACTGGCTGTCAGAGCATGGGAAAATGTCAAGAAGGCACTAGCTAAAGTGGTACAGACTTAAAAGAAACAGGCAGACAAACACTGAGCCCCACAACAAGCATTCCAGCTGGAGGAAAAGGTCTACCTCTCCATAAAATACTTGAAGTTAAAACTCCCCGGTAAGAAGCTGGGACCCTCAAACTATCCATTATTGACCTCACCCCATTCCTAAGAGATCTGTAAGGGGCATGTATAAATGCATAATCGTGCCTACCATCCCTGTCCTTTTGTCCCCATTTATTCATACCTATTTCCTGTATTCTTACTCATGTTTATACTTATACTTATACTTATCATCTTGTAAGCGATTGACAAATCAAATAACTAAATAAAAATAAGTTCATCATTCCCCATAGTGAAGATTATCAACCCAGTCATCTTGCAATTAAAATTGCCCTAACTTCTAGGGAAGACCCAGTATTTCATAGTAGCCCCTTAAAACCCATGGTCAAGTCAACTCAGAGACCACTACCCTGTGAGCTCCTGGACCCAGTTGTCATAGGGAGCCAAACCCATTATGAGGTGCAACAAACTCTTGACTTGAGGTGACACAGGAGACAATTCCAACACCTAATCAAGTGAAAAGGCTATCCCTTATCAGAGGCGACTTGGGTAAACATCCAACTGACCACCTTCTAGCTAAATTCCACAAAGACAACCCAAACAAGCGTGAGGGGAGGTCACACCCCTAACATCTATACTTGTATTCAAACTGTCTTTGCTTTGCAGAGGTTGCCTTCAGGAAGTCGAATGTTAACTAGTGGAGCTTCCCTGACTTGCTCTTGAGTTGCCATAGACAAGGGGGATGGGGAATTGAATCTCACACCTACATCAAGAAACTTGCATTTCAGTCAAAACAAAGCACATTCCAGCTGGCTACATCAAGGTTTTCTCCATGGAAACCCACAGTGGCTGGAGTGATTTCTACAATTTGTGAAATTGCTTCGTTGGGAAAGGTGACTGATGACACATCTTGGGGGAGGGGGAAACAGGATCAGAGCCAAAGCGCAAATTAAGTGAGATCAGAATTGGCTCCACTTAGTCCACGCTGACATGAAGCTCCTAATAACTGCATTTCTTTTGAAGCTTGGCCTGAGGCTCACAATTTAATCATGGCATCTGTCAGAACATTGACAGTGGATTTGATCAGAATCATTTAATTAGCAAGTGTGTACTGACTTCTATTTCACATCAGTTCAAATGTAATTCTGGTTAATTCTGAAGATAGCTGAGAGGTGAGGAAGCTGCGGCTTTGCACAGCAAGCGAAGTGCTGCTCTCCGGGCGAGATTTGAGAACGAGGGGCAGGAGGAGGCATGCACACACCCGCAGCTTGCTTCCCTGGCTCTGCCCAGCCCGCATGGCTCTGGTGTGGCCCTGGCGGGATGAGCGGAGGGTCCATTGAGGAGTCGCTTGCTGCCTTGGTGAGAGCTCTGCCGCCGGGAAGGAGGACAGGCAGGCTCTCTTTCCCGGCGGCAGAGCTCTCACCAAGGCAGCAAGCGCCTCTCCATCGGACCCTCCGCTCATCCTGCCAGGGCCACACCAGAGCCGTGCGGGCTGGGCAGAGCCGGGAAAGCAAGCTGCGGGTGCGTGCATGCCTCCTCCTGCCCCTTTTTCCCAAATCTCACCCGGGTGAGCAGCGTTTCGCTTGCTGTGCAAAGCCGCGGCTTCCTCACCTCTCAGCAAGCAGAAGGAACTGGCTGCAGCCTCCTCCTCCTCAGCTGCAGTGCAGACCTTGAGGGGAGAGAGAGAGAGAAAGAGGGAGAGATCGTCTCGGGCGAGCACCTTCTCTTGGAACGCGGCGACGGGAGCGCCTGAAGCCAAATGTCTCCTCAGGGCTCCGATTGCAGGGAGGAGCCCTGATTGGCCGCATGTGGTTGCGCCAAATGCCGCGACGTTCTTTTAACACTGCGGCAGCAAGGGAGAAGGAAAAGGTCTCCCGAACCCCAAGATGTCACTGCCTGCCCACCCAAGGATACAAGGGGGTGAATTAAGTCACTCCTGAAAAGACGGCCTAGAAAAGACGACCTATCACACTAGACCCTCTGCTAACAATTACTTTGGTTCCGTTCTGGCCAAAGCAAGTATCTCACATATCAAACATGAATGTTTCAATTCAGGCCCTCATCACGGAAAGCTAACAGTTCGCATGCAAAACACTTTACACATTGCTAAACCTCACTTACCAGAAAAATCAATTTCTTCTCTTTTCAAATACTTGCCCATTTTTGGTAATTTGAATGTTTGATTCTTGATTAGTCCTTGAACTAAGAGCTTATGAAAAGGTTCTCTAAGGACAGAAAAATGTTGAAGAGGTCAATATACATTTCAAGAATAATTATATATATAATATTGATGATGGAATATCACAATAAGCATTTTTATAAGAATTTTGGGTTTTCCAAACTATACATCAATATATTTGAAGGATTTTGAACTGGGGAAATTAGAGAAACGTAATATGCTCATAACTAACAATTAGAAACATAAATGCAAAATATAATAAAATTGGGAGCTATTCAACTATAAGGATATACATTATCTACCTTTCCTAATTAGGTGCTGTGCAAGTCTATTGTTCTACAATTTCCAAATTTCTTAGCCAACTTGACTAAAGATATTTTGTTACACAGACAGTAAGTAATCTGCCCAATTTTTAGACAGTGAGCATGCCTTGTTGGATAATTCCAACTCTGAATAGTAGGAAAGACTCAAGACTCAAGTCATGAAAACTGTCCCCAAGAACTCTTTTAATCAGATATCCTTAACTCAGATTCTACTCCATTTCTTGCTGTCTAGTGCAAAAAAGATAAGTTAGGAGATTAATGCTAAATATTGAAGGTATTTCAATGAATTCTTAAGGAGATAAAGATATGCAGTTGGATGATTTTAGTAAAATAATATAAAATAATGCATGAAATAATACAGTACAATTTTCCAAAGTAATTAGTAAGAATTGGTGGAATTGATAAATAGCAAAAGGAGAGATTTCTTTTTATACAGATATTTTGACATTAAAGATCAATCTAAAACTTCCAGCCTTTACATGGAAAAGTCAACTTAAGGTAAGATTATAGATAGATAGATAGATAGATAGATAGATAGATAGATAGATAGATAGATAGATAGATAGATAG
>BLBF01000095.1:2763102-2812948 GCA_015471245.1 Laticauda colubrina | reverse complement strand
TAGATAGATAGATAGATAGATAGATAGATAGATAGATAGATAGATAGTTTGGTCTAGCAGTTAAAGGCCCGGTCCCACTGGCCAACGGACGCAAAACATAAGCATAAAGGACACAGCGGCTGAGCAAAATTTCGGGGGTGGTTCCATCCATTGTCATCCGCTCCAAAAAGTGGTGAAAATTTGCATAAACAGAACGAAAAAGAACGGACGTGGGTAGTATGTAGCGGAGATGTTAAATGGATGTTCATAGGAAGCCTAGCAGATGGAAGCGGATGACACCTCCGAAGGGGTTCCGGGGGATAATTGCAAAGCGGACGCATAGTGGATGAAGCGAATGCATCATGTACACCTAAAGGAAAGAAAGGGGATGCTGCGCGGATGTATATTGGATGCAAACCGTTCACTGCGCATCCTTTCTATTTCCGTGCTACTAACGCTGTGTAGACGTTCCGTGTACCTTTTGTTTCCTCCCTCTTTCTGTTTTCAGCTGTAGCGGGTGTGAGTTGTGAGGATGCCCAGAGGATGCAGAGAGTATACAGCGGACATTTAACGGATGATAAACGGATATAGAATGTTTGTTGCTCGTATGTCGCGGATTTACATTGTACACGGCGGAAAGTTCATCCGTTCGCAAAGTTTTGTGAAGCTCAAAACTTCTTGCACAGATGAAATCTCAGTGGATGGATGCTCGACAGATAGAGCGTATGAAACACGTATGAAATGAGTACACAACGGATGCATAGCGTTTTCCAATGGATGGCAAGCTTTTTTTAACGTTTTACATCCTCTTTGCATCCATAAGTGCAGTGGGACAGGGCCTTAAAGCATTAGGTTATAAAACAATAAATGATAGATCAAGTGTCAACTTAGCCAAGAAAGCCAGCTGGGTGACTGGCCAGTAAATTTCTCTCAGTCCAGCATATCTCACAGGATTATTATTGTGGGGAAAATAGGAGCATGAAGGTGGATATGTTTGCAGCCTTTGAATTATTTGTAAGAATACTAAGGGATGCAAATAAATAAATAAAATAACTTCCAGATCAGTTAATTTTTCAAGAAATTTTTAACCTTTATGACATAGTGCAGGTTCACATATGTTGATTCAAGCTAAGTTTTCAGTTTGTGTTTGCCTGAAGAAATTGTTACTTGTAAAAGGTCAAAATATTTTACCATCCATTGCTATAAAAACAAAGTCTTGTTTGTTAAGATGAAGAAAAGGAAATAATGAACAACAGTATAAATAGAGTGCTTTTAAATGTATGAAAATCTGGAACCAGGTGAAACTGAATTATTAGAAACTCTGTTTCTTAGTCTACTGCCATTTCTTGTTTCATTCATTAGCAGTTATTTATTGATAATATTACAATTAGAGTTCCATTTCCTAGTTATAGGAAAAGCCACAAGCCAACCACTTGGCAATTAATTTAGTGGAAAAAACTGCTTCTAATTTTAGTCATGTTATATTCTTTAACACAATTCTGGACTACTATTATTTTTTTAGGTATCACTGTTTATCCTTTACTAGCTTTGATATAGCATAGTAAATAACTGGGACCCCTTTTTTTGCTTGTTCTCCTGAGTAACAAATGAAATTACTTAACATGGAATTTAAAGAAGGAAAAAAATAAAACAAAAGAAAAACATATATATACATATTTTTATTGTTAAAGAGAAATGGAAATCTCCCATGTTAAGCCCATGTCACACTGAACCAACGGATGCAAAGAGGATGTAAAACGGACAAAAAACCTTGCCATCCGTTCGAAAATGCGATGTACTCACTGCCTCCGTTTGGCTTCCTCTCTATCCGTCCAGCATCCGTTTATTGATGTTTCATCCGCTCCTAAAGTTTTGGGCTGCCTAAAACTTTTGCGCGGAAAATGTATCCAGTTCGTCCGTTCTGCATCCGCTACGCATCCGCTACGCATCCATTCTGCATCCGCTATATCCGCTAGGCATCCATTCCGCATCCGCGCAACTCGCATCCGCCCGGACGCAGGGAGGAAGCGGAACGGATGCGGAAAGGATGCAGAACGGATGCCGAACGGATGCCTAGCGGATGCAGAATGGAATCAAAGCGTTTAAAACAGAAAAAACATTCGCAGAGGGGACCTATCTCAGATATTGAGGATGCCTAGAGGATGCCTAGCGGAAAACCTATACTGCCTATAAAAAGGGGGAGCAACTCGCCTGCATCGCACTTTCAGAACAACAGCCCAGTGGTGCAGACCTCTGCAGCCTTCATCTGCCTCTTGCTCTTCTACAGCATCCAGTCATGTCCACCGTGGATTGTAACAAAGTCCTTTCGGCAGCCACCATCGTTCTGCAACAGTGCGAAGCCATCTGCAGGCTCTGTGAACTCTACTGCGAGAAGAAAAGGAGCCACCCAAAAAGAGTCTGGATCTGAAGATGGTTCGCCAGAAGAGCAGAGGACGGACTGTACAACAAGCTGATGGTGGAGCTCAGGAACGAAGACACTCGGGCATTCCAGAACTTCATGAGGATGCCTGCAGCCATGTTTGACGAAGTTGTGCAGCGGCTGACACCCAGGTTGACCAAGGCAAACACCAGCTTCCGGCCCAGCCTGGAACCTGGGCTCAAGGTGGCACTCACTCTGCGCCACCTGGCCTCAGGGACCTCCTACAGGAGCATGCAGTACGGATGGAGGGTGCCATCCAACACCATCAGCATTGTGGTCAGAGAAGTGGTGCAGGCCATCATCGAAGAATACAAGGAGGAGCTCCTTCAGTACCCCTCCACTGAAGAAGGATGGAAGAAAGTTGCAGAGCAGTGGTATCAGAAGTGGAACTTACCACACACCGTTGGAGCCATAGATGGCAAGCACGTGGCCAGCAAATCTCCAGCCAAGTTGGGGTCCACTTATTTCAACTCCAAGGGCTTCTTCAGCATCATCTTCGCCATGGTTGATGCTGACTACAAGTTTATGTACATCGATGCTTCAGGCAACGGCTCATCTTCAGATGCCCAGGTATACAACGCCAGTCATCCTGCACAATCTCATGCGCACCCACTACCCAGTCTTGCAGAACAGGCTCATGGACCTCCAGCAAGGCAATGTGGACATGGAGCCTGGGGAATGAAGGCAAGGGCGAAACCTGATCGACACTGAGGATGTGCAAGGCCCCAACAGAGCCTCACATAAAGCAAAGCAGCGCAACCTCCTGAGACAATGGTGCAACTCCCCAGCTGGAGCAGTGGAGTGGCAAGACAGGATGGTAGGTGCTTAATGGATGCTTCCTTCAGCCTGTCTCATCAAATGGATGAGATTGGGCCATGTATGTTTGGTTGGCCTACAATGAACATGGCATTTAATAAAGAGTTGTGTTTATGTTGACATGCATGAATAATTATTATATTATTATTGATAATAAAGGGCTGTAGGTGTGGCACCTGGGAGGGTGGACCATACAGTCCCACTATGCTTGCACTGGATGTTTATCTATCCCACTGCTATCCTAACCCATCCCACAGCTATTACCCATCCCATAGGTATCCTAACCCATCCCACAGCTATCTTAACCCATCCCACAAGCATGCAAAGGCTTAAACCATTTCTAAAAGTTTCCACCAAGACTTTATTAAAAAAAAGAAATGAAGCAAGTGTGTGAATCAAAACTAGACTTTATTAACAACAAGCTATAAGACAAAAATGAGTCTCTGGCACTCCTCTTGGTTGCTCAGTCTCAGGGGTGAAGGGTGCAGGTGCTGTGGAGGTGACTGGTGCTGGAGTGCTTGTCATCAGCTCCTCCAGAAGCAGAAGCAGCAGAAGCGCCAGCCCCAGAAGAGCGAGTCCGTGCTGCAGAAGCCCCAGCACAACCAGAGTGAGGGCCAGGGGGCGGGATGGTAGCCCTGTCCCTCTTGCCAGGGCTGGCAGCAGATGGCTGAGGCTTGCTGTGCTTCCGCATGGTTGTGGGGTTGCTGGCTGGCAGGGAGGCTGGCAGGAACCAAGGCAGGCACCAAGGCTGGCAGGGAGGCAGGCACCAAGGCTGGCAGGAAGGCTGGCAGGGAGGCTGGCACCTAGACTGGCAGGAAGGCTGGCACCAAGGCTGGCAGGGAGGCATGTACCAAGGCTGGCAGAAAGGCTGGCAGGAAGGCTGGCAGGCAGACATGAACCAAGGCTGGCAGGGAGGCAGGCAGCAAGGCTGGCAGGCAGACCAGCTGGCAGCAAGGCTGGCAGCAAGGCTGGCAGGGAGGCTGGCAGCAAGGCTGGTAGCAAGACTGGCAGGCAGACATGCAGGAAGGGTAGGCAAGGCAGTCGATGTGTCTGGCAGCAGGTCTTTCCTCTGAATGGTGACCTGCTTCCGAGCTGCTTCCGTTATATCCGCGGGGCTGACGCAATGCATCCTCCCCGCATGCGCAATTAACGCCAGGCATCCATTAGGCATCCGCTGTTCATCCGCTGTGCATCCGCTTCATCCGTTCCGTGTCCGCTGTGCATCCGCTGTATCCGTTCCGCATCCGCTTTGCTGAGGCCCCCCGAAAGCCCTGCGGTTGCGCCATCTGCTCCCATCCGCTCCCATCCACTAGGCTTCCATTCCGCATCCGCTTTGCATCCGCCCTGCGTCCTCCCCGCGTCCGTGTTATCCGATCCGGTTATGCAAATTTTTGCCCCTTTTGAGAGCGGATAACAACGGATGGAACATTTTGCTCATCCGCTGTGTCCTTTTTGCATCCGTTGGGCAGTGTGACATGGGTTTTAATCCTAGTTCAGAACAGTTAAGCAGAATCTTTCCCACCAAGATACAGAAGAGGGAGATGGATACAAAGGCACCTCATTGGGTTCCCTGGGTAATTTCCATTATAAAATATGAACTTACCATCTAAGAACTTACTTTAACCTACCATTAAAAGAAACAAAATGTGATTGGGCCAAAATAAAGACACTAATACTGTGTTTCCCCCCACACCCCTTTTTCAGTGCCTTTCTCCAGATGATCTCTTTCGACAGTAAACCTTTGTAAAGATGAAGAGGAACTAATGAATAAAGAGCATGAAAACTTTTTTTAAAAATAAAAAATGTACATTAACTATCCCTAGAGCTCTTCATGCAAAAGAATGGGCAAGAAATCCATTAAGAAACAAATTGTGTAAATGCAGTGAAAGAGAGAGTACTTTTGGCATAGTGGGCAAAAAATTGCTTTTTAACCTCTGATTTCATGCCCTCTTTATTTCCATATAAGTAAGTTTTGTTCTCCCCCCCCCCCCACTCACACATACAGAGAGAGACAGAGTCAGAGAGAGACAGAGAATTTATATTTTGCATTTGCTGTAAGGCAAATGTCAAGTTTCCAAGTGATGAAATCCATTTAAAAAGAAAAGAGCAAAGTCTGTCTTCCAAAACCATTTATTTCATTTAGGAAAGTATCAAATTGGCAAAGTCTGTTGTAATTCTGGATCTGACACAACCTGGAATTACACCACATAATATTGGAAATTAGAAACAGCCCCCAAACGTCATATTCCACAATAGAAATGAATCAATGTTGCCTGGTATCATCAATCTCCACCTCCAGATTGGACTTAGCTGGGTCAGTCTCTGTTCTCACAGGAAGGGAAAAATCACCTAGCCTAAACAAACTTAACTATTTCCACTTCTCCTACCTTAGGAATATGGCAAGCCTGAAACCCTCTCCCCCGTAATCAGGAAAGAGAGAAAATGAACATATAATAGGGCTAAATAAAATCGCTACCCATATGTCAATTTCGGTCTTGACAGGCTGCCCCCCCTCATTTGAAAAGAAACTCCTGCAATGAAACAGAATACACAAAAGATTGAAATTAGATTAAACACAATAATACAAAATGCAATTTAACTTCCTCTGCCACCCGCAGAATTCATTTTGGGCTTGTGTGGATATTTTTAATGGAATTCTTTCACCAGTCTACCAGCATTAACTTTCCAGCTATTTATCCAAGTCGCTTGTGAAATGAGATAGCCTTTCCAATAAATTAAATATTGAAACTTTCCTCTGAAAATCCTAGAGTCCAAGATTTTCTTAACCTCATAATGCTCATGTCCTGTAATGAGCAAAGGCTTCAGAACCACACATTCTATTGACTTCAATAAGGAAATAACAAATGGCTTTAACAAGCTATTACAAAAAACTGACTTCCGGTTTGAGCTTCTTCGGCGACAGACCGAAACCTCATCTTCCCGAGGCTTCGATCCGTGCTCGCTGCTGAGCGCCCCGAGCTGGCTGGTTTTGGAGCTAAGCTACCCCATAGGGGTGGTGAAGAGGGGGGAGACTGCCTGCAGGGTTGAGGAGAGCCGCATCTCTCCTCCCCAGCTGGCCATTACTCCCTTTCCTGAAGGCGGTTGCAGCGGTGGTCAGAAATGGCCACCACAAAGAACTTGACTGGAAAAAAAAGTGCAGGAGGAAGATAAGAAGAGAAAGGTTTGGTTGACCGGGTCAAACAGCAAAAGCAACAAATAAAGTATTCTGGAATTTAAACTTAACAACATTGTTTCCAAAGAAGATTTTGAAGCTGTGAAGGAGAGAGAGAAGTGAAAGGATTAGGCTTTTTTTTTTCTTCCCTTCCTTACACTGACAGCTAAGAGACTTAAGCAAGAAATTGGGAAAAAAAATCCACTTTGACATTAATAGGCATCTAAGCTGAAAATAAAAGTCAAAGGGATAATAAAGATTTCTGGACATTTAAAAGCTTTTAAAAACTGGGAAGGAGAAAAAAAGAATAGAAGGGCAGGATCTGGAAAAATGGAGGAGACTGCCTGGAATTAAGGAATGGAACTGTAAAAGGAACAAGATTCCTCAAAGATACATTTTAATGGAAACTTGGTAACAAAATAATAGAACCACAAGAAGAGAAAGTGGAAAAAAGAAGCAAGTAGAAACAGCCTTCGATTATTTGGATTACTTGGTGACTTTTGGTTGTTTGCATCTAGATGACTAAAATTAACTGGGTGGTTGTTTAAAAGTTTTTTAAATGGTATCACTCTTTAGAAGAACTGAAAACAGAACTTTAAAAATGGAAAGAAGATGCATAAGAAGGGAGAAGTTTTTTTGGCTTTGTGTTTCAATTTTTAGAAATGGGGATTTGGAACTATGAGAAACAGCAAGATATGCTTGCAGAACAAGAAGATTGGGACAAAGAAAAAGCCATTTTTAATGATCAAATAATTTTAAGTAGGGGGAAAAAAGAAAAGGGGGGGAAAGAGAGTGAAAGGTTTAAGACTAAAAAAAACAACCAAAAAGAAGGACAATTTGAAAGATAAGTATAATATTAGAAAGCAACAGAAGAGGGGATTACAGATGAGAGAATTAGAAGTAGAGAGAAGAGGGGATAAAAAGGGGAGGGAGAAGAAGAGGGGGAAGAAGGCAAGGAAAAGAAGTTGTAAAAGACAGAAACAAGAAATGGAGAAACAGGGAAAAGATATAAGGATTGTAACCATAAATTTGTTTAGAGATGATGGGTAAAAATTTAATTGTAAAAGGGATTCTGCAAAGGTACATAATGATAGCATTGTTATATTACAAATAAAAATAACTTTAGAAAATATGATGATGTATAAAATATTTATTGTAATGTAGTGGGATATCTGTTAATAAATAAATGAATTAAAATGATTGAATTAAAAGGGAACATTTTTAATTATTAGTAATGATTTATAAAAATATAAGTAAGAAATACGGGAAAAAAAGGAATTAACCATGGAAAGTTTATAAGTGTTCCCAAGGAAATATGATATTCAATTGAAAAGAAATGTTAAATATGTTAAGATTTTAATGCATATTAATGATAGAATTGAATTGGAATGTGTGTTTTATTTACACACATATATATATATATAATTTTTTCTTTTTTAAGAATATAGTGTCTATTTTAAGAATGTACCAAGCAGAATCCGATTGAAAGTTATGTATTATATTGAATGTTATAATCTTAAAGTTATACATTGAAGCTTAAATAAGAGTTTGAATGGATAAAATTAAAGGATATAAAGGCGTCATACTCTAATTGGTGACTACAGGGAAAAAATTGCTTAATAAAAAAAGATAATAAGAAATTGTAACAGGACAGACAAAAGTATAAATATAATGATTTGAATTGAGATGAGATAATTAAAACAAAGTTGAGAAAATTAAAAGAGGGGAAAAACTATCAAGAAAATATAAAATGGTAATAAGATATGGGATAGAATATAAAAATGAGCATGAAATTGAGTTTTATGTCTGTATGAAGAAGTAATAACCTGGGACCATGCTATTTTCAAAAAAGATATTTTATTTGTATTTTGTTTTTTTGAAAACCCAAATAAAATTTTCAAAAAACAAAAAACAAGCTATTATGAAAAACCGGATGTACTTTTCCCAATAACCAAGGGAGATTAAGCTTGACAGTTGCTGGGTTTATTACTTTAATTATCTGAAAAGGGTCTATAAATTTTGGGCTCAATTTTCTAGAAGGTAAGTATAACTTCAAATATTTAGTTGACAAATAAACTTTATCTCCCACTTTAAACTGTGGTTGCTGTGAACAATGTTTCTCAACTTGCATTTGTGCTATATTATTCAAAGCCTTTTTTGTGTTTTCCCAGGACTCCTTAATTGCGTCCATCCATTCAGTTGCTGACATCGATGGGGGGACAGGGTCCCTCGGCAATTCAGGCAAGGGAATGAACTCCATCCCAGTATTAATCTGGAAAGGAGTCAGCCCAGCATTGCTATGCACAGCACTGTTATAAGCAACCTCAGCAAAAAGCAGTAAATCAACCCAATTGGATTGTTTGTAATTTACATAACATCTTAAATATTGACCAATAATTTGATTATTTTTTTCAGACAATCCATTAGTCTGTGGATGGAATCCAGAGCTTAATCCTTGAGAGGATCCAATAGCTTTTATAAATTCCCTCCATAATTTTGCGGTGAATTGAACCCGTCTATCTGAAATTATCCTGCGAGGTACTCCATGCAATCTAAATATATATCATTAACAAACTTTTTGGATAATTTCCTGGCTTATGGTAGTCCTGGACATGCAACAAAATGAGCTTGTTTGGAAAATAAATCCACAACAGTCCAAAAGAGTGTGTTCCCCCCCTCTCAGGTAAATCTACTATAAAATCCATCCTTATCTCCTCCCAGGGTTGGGATGAGCCTGCTACAGGTTGTAATAATCCTGGAAGTTTTTCTGGTCTGGTTTTCATTGTGGCACAAGTGGCACAACTCTTTATATAATCCTTAATGTCTTGCTTCATTTTGGACCACCAAAACTGGTGTCTTCTCATGTATAGAGTTTTAAAATATCCAAAGTGTCCTGCTTGCTTTGAGTCATGACTTTTTTGAAGTACATGAAGATGTAAAGTTTTGGGGGCATATAGTTTAGAATCCATCCATGCTACACCCTCCTGTATAGTTAATAGATCCTTATTTTCTTGATAGCAAGTATCTGTTGTTAATTCATTTTGTAACTTCCTGGACATTTCTAATTTGTCTTTGATTTTTTGGGTTTGGGCTTGTGGCTGCGTGATTACTTGAACTGTCTTTTGAGGAGATGGTGGAATAATTGGGTGCAATACTTCTCGTTTACTGTCAAACTGGGGTTTCCTAGATAGTGAGTCGGCTAGTAGATATTCCCCTTATGGTAGGTACTTCAATTGGAAATGGAATCTTTTGAAGTATTGTGTCCATCTAACTTGTTTAGGAAAGAGTTTTCTGAGTGTTTTTAGAGCTTCTAAGTTTTTGTGGTCTGACTACACTTCAAAAGGAATGTTGCTGCCCTCTAAAAACTGTTTCCAAGTTAGTAAAGCCCAATGAACTGCATAAGCTTCCTTCTCTCATGCAGCCCATCTTCTTTCAGTGTCTATGAGTTTTTTGGACATATATGTGCAGGGTTACATTTTTATGTAGTAGAACAGCTGCAATTGCTATGTTACTAGCATCAGCTTGCACTATAAAAGACAATGCTGGGTCAAGGTGGTCTTAGAATGGGTTTCTGTGCGAAATGCCTTTTTAACAATTCAAAAACTTTTTTGCATTCTAGAGTCCATTTAAAGGGTTGTCCAGGTTTTGCCTTGGTTGCGCCACCCCAATTTTTAATAGTTCTGTTATTGGTAATACGATCTCTGCAAATGAAGGGATAAATCGCCGATTGAAGTTTGCAAAACCTAGAAACTTTGCAGCTGTTTGCGATTCTTTGGTGGTTGCTAATCCAGGACTGCTTTCCATTTTTGCTGGATCCATTTCTATCCCCTGATTTGAAATGCAGTAGCCAAGATAATCAAGTGATTCTTTATGGAATTCACATTTGGATAATTTCACATACAGCTTTGCATCTAACAGTCTTTTTAAATACTTTTCTCACTAATTTGATGTGTTCTTCTAAATTTTCGTTGTAAATGAGAATGTCATCAAAATAAACCAGGGCCCCTTTATACAGATATTGATGTAATACTTCATTTATCAGCTGCATGAAAACCCCAGGAGCTCCTTATAATCCAAAAGGCATTACTCTGAATTGAAAACTGCCAAAGGGGCAATTGAAAGCAGTTTTCCACTCATCTCCTTCTCTGATGCAGATTCGGTAATATGCTTCATGGAGATCTAATTTGCTGAACACTTTCCATTTTGCTAAGTGTTCTGACATGTCTTTCATGAGCAGTGTGGGGGGGTACTCACAGAATTAATCCCCTTAAAATCCACATATAAACGTATCCCCCCATCTTTCTTTCTTTAAAAAGCATGGAGGGTGGTCACTCTGAACTTTGCGGTTTGGATGAAACTTCTGGCTAGGTTCGTGTCTATATAGTCTCGTAGCTCTTTCATTTCCTTAGGTATCATGAAGTACATTTTTGGTTTTGGTAATTTCACCCCCTCTATAAACTCTATTGCTCAGTCAGTGTTGTGAAGGGGGCGGGTGGGTAGCACATTACATTTCTCCTCACTGAAGACTTGAGCCAGGTCACCATATTGGATTGGGATTTCAGGAATCCCAACCATGATCAGCCAATGCTATTGTTGGATCATCCTGCTCCTCTGTAATTCTGAACTGTCCATTTGACTGTTAATTTGTTCAGGAGGTGGCTTGAAACCAAGTGCTAATTTAATTCTCCTATAGCCACCCTCCCAATTTATATTTGGATGCCATTTGTCTAGCCAGGTGAGAACCAAGATTGCTGATTGGGTCATCTTTGGGACGATTATGAACCAGATTCTCTCCAGTGCTTCCCTATGGTTAGTTTTTTTTTTCCGGTGACTTGCGTAGCTGGACTTCATCCTATCATGGATCCATCCACGTGTTGGAATTGAATGGGGGTAGTTAACAGTTTAGTTTCTATGTCTAAACTACACAGTCTCGGGACTGATAAGGCATCGCGAACTGCCAGTGTCAATGATCATTTCTATGGGCCCTTCTATGCCTGTGTGGGTAACACTCAAAGTCCCTTCAATTTTAAAAGGTTGAATGGCTCCACTTACCATCGGGTCATCATCTTCTTCGCTGTCTGCTTCTTGAATAATGGGCAATCTGCTGCCAGAGTTCCCTCCCCAGTAGGTTGCTGGGGATTAGGGACCTCGTTGGCTTGGCACACAAATGTGCTCTTTTCAGGAGGTTTTATCACTGCCTTTTTCCCTTTAAGGGAAGTGGGTGCTCTCACTTGAGGTACTAGGGCTGGTGCTAAGCACTCCGAGGTGCAATGCCCTTCCTGGCCACAATGGAAACACTTCATGGAAGTCAGGGGGGCTGCTGTTTGATGCCATTCACCTTGGCATGGAGCTGAGTTGAGGTGTTTCTCAGCATTGCTTCTTTGGTGCTGAGTCATCCATTAATATGGCCATTCAATACCACTCATAGGTTCTATCCATGGGCAGTCCATGGCAAAGACAGATTTTTAACAACTCTTCATCCAGGCTTTTTTGGAAATAGTGCACAAGTAACCTCTGAGATCAATGCCTGAGACTAGTACTCAGGCATTTGAACTCAAGCACTGGTTCCTTGGCAGGTCTTCCTTTCTGCCTGATGCTTTTTATTTCTGCTTCTGCCTCTTGTGCTCAGGAAGAATCCTCAAAATGTGACTCGACCTCCCTCAGGAAATCATCCACATTGGTTAATTCAGGAGCACTTTCATGGAGTTGGGTGAATCATTTGGGTGCCTCCTCCTCCAAATTGTCTCCAAGGAATTGTGCATCATCATAGAATTCATCTCCAAGCCTGTCGATGTAAGACCATACTCTGTTCAGGAAAAACACAAGTTTACTCGCTGTTCCATCAAACATGGTTTTAAAAGGTGTTGTGGTATTCGTACATGGTGCTGGTTGTGGCAGGAAAGGTGGGGCTGCAGCTTGGGCTGCCATCATTTGAGCTTGGTCTCGAACCCATCCTCTGCCTGGAGAAAACACCCATCCCAGAGAGATTTGGTCAGCTGGAGGTAGACAAGGGTGGAGATAATTCCTCGATAGATTCTTTGCAGACTCCTCCTCCCAGTCACACCTCTCCATTCCAATCTTGGAGGCAAATGGTATAATGGTGGTAGATCTCCAGCAGCGGTAGATCACCCTGTTCTGGGAGGAGATAATTCTCTCAACAACTGGATTAGACCAAAATTGGATGGGCTGGAAGCTCATGTTTCATGATCTCTCCGGGTGAGTTTTTGTCTCCTTTGCTGACCTCTGCTTTCCCATCCAATGAAGAGCTGCTCCAGCTGGTCAGGTAAATCCTTGAAAGTCTGGCTGTACATCGCCATTTGGTACTGCCATTCAGCTGGCTCATTGTGGTCTCCCATAGGTCCTATGGGTCCAGTTGCTGCGCTCCATTCTAAGATTGTGGCTCAAGACTCCCTAACTGCAGTTAACAGCCGATCAATGAGCGGGTCAGGACAGGTTGACTGGCCAAGCAGGTCTCTTTCCATCTGTTGGATACCTGCACTTCCAGACCATTCAACTGGGGATTTCGGGCAAGCCCCTAGTTGGCACGCAATATCCTCCACGACTGCTGTTTCTCTGATCGCCTCCTGGGGAATCTGTTGGGAGGTCTGCTGCTGAACCGGCAACTTAACACAAAGGCACCTGCAGATTTTGCACTCCCATTGCAGTACTCCTGGGTCCCGTCCTTCTGCCATCTTCCCTGTTTGCTGTTGCCCAATTCTCTAGGTAAACAGCCAGGGCTCAGGACCATGAATAACAATCCCCAGTTCAGGATTATGTTTTTGAGAGATCCGGAATGTCAAGTTTCCAAGTGATGAAATCCATTTAAAAAGAAAAGAACAAAGCCCATTTTCCAAAACAATTTCTTTTATTTAGGAAAGCATCACATTGGCAAAGACTCTTGTAATTCTAGATCTGACACAACCTGGAATTACACCACATAATATTGGAAATTAGAAACAGCCGCCAAAAGTCACATTTCCCAATAGAAATGAATGAATCAATGTTGCCTGGTGTCATCAATCTCCACCTCCAGGTTTCAGCCGGGTCAGTTTCTGTTCCCACAGGAAGGAAAAATCATCTAGCTGAAACAAACATCACTATTTCTGCTCCTCCCATCTTAGGAATGTGGCAAACTTGAAACCCTCCCCTTGTAACCAGCAAAAATAAAGAAAAGGAACATACAATAGGGCTAAATAAAATGGCTACGCATATGTCATTTTCGGCCTTAACAGCAGATTGATGTCGAAGATACTGAATAGGTCAAAATTACTTTAAAACAGGGGTGAAATTCAACCACCTTGGTCCACCTTGGGCGAGATGGTAGGGACAATTTGAATTGGTTCGCTGAACCAATAAAAATCACCCTTGGTTGGCCCTGCCCACGTTCACTCGGTCACCCGCAGCATACCTATGTCAGCAACGGGGGTGGGCTGAAGGCGGCTGAACTAATGTGCACAGTGAGGGTAGCATGCAGGAGATTGCTGCATCCATTGGAGCCCTTTCTGGGTATTCCCTGGCCTGCGAGGGAAAGGTGTGGTCAACCTTCAAGAATCTTTCTTCTGCCTCTCTTTCTGGCTGCCATAGTAACGGGAGTGGGGGGGAAAGGAAGGTTACATTAGGCTTGGGGGGGGGAAAGTGTGCTGGAGGCTTGAGTTGGTAACTTGGGAAAGCTTTCTTGTTTATGCTTACTTGCTTACTGTGCAGCTGCAGCATTCTATCTATCTAGGCCAAGGTCAAAGGCCAGAAGTCAGCATCACCACTTGAAGATGCCCCACATGGCATTATACATATCTCAGATTGGATGGCCAGTTTGAACTATTGTGGGTGGGAATGTTGCCATAAGTTTGAATATGTGATTCTCGTGCCTAATTTCTCAGATTTTGAATTACTTTGATGCTACCACTTGATTTCCAGTAAAAGTCCTTTTCTCTATTAACAATGGAATCTAATGGTCTTTGTCTTGGATTTTGAATGGAGACAGCCTGACAGGTGCGACAGCCCCCCCCCCCCAGACTTTCAATGCACTCACTGCCCCTCTAGCACCTACCAAATCTCCTCCCATGCACTTCTCTTCCTCCTCGTCAGAAGTACTTGAAGGGCACTCTCCCAGCAGAGAGGCTTGGCGAATTCCAGAGGGGCAGTGAGAGCTTTGCAGCTCCTGGGGGGGTTTCGAGCCCCCCCCTCACAACATCTTTGACTGATGGCATTACTGGGAGCTACTTCCTGTGGCTCAGGAGGTCTGTGCTCTTCCCACTGCTGCTCAGCCTTGATGCACAGAGGCAGGAGGCAGCAGCCACAACACAGGCTTCTTAGTGAGACTGCAGGATTGCCCCACCTCCCCGTCGCATCTGATCTTTAGTACATGGCCACCAGATGTCAGATTCCCACCATCCAGCACCAATTCAGAGGTTTCTTGCCCCCCCCCCCGGGACAAGACAGAGAGAGAGAGAAATGGAAGGAAAAAGAGAGGGGGGAAAAAGAGAGAAAGATATGAGGGGGGAGGGAGACAGAAAGAGAGAGGAGAGAAAAATGAGAGAGGAGAAAGACAAAGATGAGAGATGAGATGAAATGAGGTGAGAGATGAGAGCTCGCTGATCCACCCAGTCACATAACCACAAAGCCATGACCACCAAGCCATACCCCCCAAGCCACGACCATAGATCAGATTGGGAAAAAAATTGAATTTCACCCCTGCTTCAAGAGTTTCATATCTGAGTAGCATCTTCCCAGCCAGATGCTAGACTAATGTTAGAGTGTTCCCAGTCTAACATTAACAAATGCATCATACTGTGGTGAGATTAGACTATATGCTTTTCTTCATTATTACATTTTAGGAATTAGGACTGCATATCCCACTCTTCCTAATCAGGTTTGCTTACTTTGCCTTTATCATCTCAATGGGATTAGTGGTCTGAGGAGAAACACTGCATACGTACGTACGTACGTACGTACGTACGTATGTACGTACGTACATACATACATACATACAAATATATATATATATTTTTAAGTTTTCGCAGGTACTTACATGTATGCTGTTCACAAGTTGTAGCAACATTTCAGCAGAATCTCATCTGCCATCATCAGGCTTCTGTATTGAATTCATCTGAATACAGTATTCCTTTGTATTATTCTGTATCATTAGACGAACTCAATACAGAAGCTTGATGATGGCAGATGAGATTCTGCCGAAACGTTGCTACAACTTATATATGTGCTGTTCAGCAACCTTCGGGTATTATCCCATGTCATTGTAGTGCTTTTAAAGAACTAACAATGACGTGGGATAATACCCGAAGGAAGCTGAACAGCACACAGGTAAGTACCCGCGAAAACTTAAACACACACACACACAAACACACACATACACACACACACATATGTGTGTGTGTGTGAGTGTGTGTGTGTGCTGTTCAGCTTTCTTCGGGTATTATCCCACATCATTGTAGTGCTTTTAAAGTTGTAGCAAAGTTTCAGCAGAATCTCATCTGCCATCATCAGGCTTCTGTATGGATGTGGGTCCGGGTCTCACAGCCGTTGGTTTTAAATTTGAGGCTAGCCTTTCCTGATTGGTTGGGAGTCTTGGTCTGTGTTTATTGGACTTGGAGTTTGTTTGATTGGTGTTTCTGGTTTCTTCTGTCTGTTTTGTGGCTTTGATTGGCTGGCAACACTCTGTTCCTGTGTTGGAGGCTTTCAGTGCAGCTTGGGTTCGTGTGAAAGGATGGCTGTTATCTATTAGGAAGCTAGGTTTCACCTGGGTGCCTGTTGGGCGGGTGTTTGAGCTGGAGACATCAGAGGGAGTCTGTTTGTGCTCAGGTGTTTGCCTGGCTGGTGGTGTGGAGATCTTTCTATTTGAGAGTGCAGGCTTCCAAATGATTGACAGTCTGGTGGAACCATCTTTTCTATTCATGTTTTCAGATCTTTTTTCAATCTCTATGGCTTCTCTGATGATTCTGTGGCTGGGGTTTTCTATAGTGGCTAGGGTTTTAGTGCCATTGAAGTTGATGTTGTGACCTGTGGTTTTAATGTGTTGGACTAGTGAGGAGGTGTGTTCCAGCTTTTTTACTGCATTTTTGTGTTCATCCAGGCGGGTACTTATTCTTCTATTGGTCTGTCCAATGTATGTGGCCGGGCATGATGCACAGGGAACTTCATATATGCCTTGGTTTTCCAGGTCAATTTTGTCTTTGGGGTTTCTCAGGATGGCTGCTATTTTTTTGGGGGTCTGTTTTGAAGGCAGTCTTGATATGATGCCTGTGTAGTATCTTACTGATTTTATCTGTAGTACCTCTTATGTAGGGCAAGATAGCTGTTCCATAGGTCTGTTGATCTTCTAGGTCTCTGTTATGCCTTGGTGTGTTTTTGTGGATCAAGCTGGTGATTTTGTTTTTGTGGAAGCCATTGGCTGTCAATAGTTTAGTCAGGGTGCCCAGTTCAGTCTTTATATGTGTCTTGTCTGCCAGGCGTTTGGTTCTGGTAATTAGTGTTTTAGCCATGGAATCTATCTGTGCTGGGTGGTGGTGGGATTGGGCTTTGAGGTAGCGGTTGGTGTGTGTTTTCTTCTGGTATATGGTGTGTCCCAGTGTGCCATCTGTTCTTTTGTAGATTAGTACATCTAAGAATGATAGTTGTTTGTTTATTTCTATTTCCATGGTGAACTTGATTTTGGGGTGTGTGCTGTTTAGGTGTGTTAGGAAATTGTTTAGGTTTTCTTTTCCATGGGGCCAAATCACAAATGTGTCATCGATGTATCTTAGCTATAGTTTGGGTTTGTGGGTGGCATTAGCCAGGGCTCTGGATTCGAATTCTTCCATGAACAGGTTTGCAATGACGGGTGACAGTGGTGATCCCATAGGGGCTCCTTCAATTTGCTTGTATCTTTGTCCTTTGTATATGAAATATGTGTTGGTTAGGCAGTCTTCTGTTAGTTCCATGAGGTCTTTAGCTGGTTGGTATTTATTTTTGATGATTTCAAGAGTTTCTTTTATCGGGATTTGAGTGAATAGTGAAACCACGTCGAAACTTACAAGCAGATCTTCTTGTTCCACATGTAGATCTTTGATCATTTCTAAGAAGTGGTATGAGTTTTGTACATATGAAGCTGCGGTTTCAGCATGGGGCGGTAGTTCTTTTGCTAAGTGTTTAACTAGGTTTTGTAATGGTGCTCCTTTGGAGCTGACTATGGGTCTGAGAGGTATGCCTTCTTTGTATTTTTGGAGGCCGTATAATTTGGGGCATGTAGAAGATTTTTCTCTTGGGAGGATCGTCTGTTGGATTTCTTTGCTTATGTGGCTGGTTATAATTTTCTTCTTGGTTAATTTTTCCAGATATGTGGTTGGGTTTATGTTTATAGGTGTGTATGTGGAGTCTTGGAGTAGGTCTGTCAATTTTGTTTCAGTTTTTCTGTCCATTACTACTGTGGCATTTCCTTTGTCTGCTGGGAGTATTATTATGCTGTTATCATTTTTCAGGGTTTGTAGTTCTCTGAATTCATCTTTTTGCAAATTACTTTTTGGTGGTTTCGTTGTGCATAAGATGTGCGTAACCTGGTGTCTTATTCTGTCAGCTTCATCTGTATTTAATTTGGTTAGGCTGGATTCTACTGCACATATGATGGATTCTGTTGGGATTTTTTTGGGTGCTCTGGCATAATTGAATCCTTTGGTTAGGACATCTGTTTCTGTTTTGGTGAGTTCTCTGTTGGAAAGGTTGTAAAGCTACAACTTTAAAAGCACTACAATGACGTGAGATAATACCCGAAGGTAGCTGAACAGCACACATGTCAGTACCCGCGAAAGCTTAAAAAAACAAATATCTGACCTCTACAGGGAGGAAATAAATAGCCAGATCAAAAGCTATGAGAAGCTGGAAGTTAAAAGAGCAGGAATATTATGTGACCTGAAATACCTGTGCAGCTGCAGAGACAACAATGCAACACCAACCTGCTTCAAATTAACATTTCATCACAACACAGCAGCTACCAAACGTATCCTGAAAAGAACAGAGATGGCTTTACTCAGGAATGAAGTTCACAGTAAAAGATTCCAATTGGATCAGTTAAACAAAGATTTGCTTGCACTATACCTGGAATTGAGCAGCAAAATCCACCCTCTACTTTGGGATAAGTTAAAACAACTTACAACTTGGAGAGCTGAAACTGAAACCACTTACAAAAATGAAAAACTCTTAAAGAAACTAAAGAAATTAGAACATGACAAGAAAACCCCCAACAACTCACAACAACACCTGAAACAATTAGTATACAACGTTTCCAACAGAAAACTCACCAAAACAGAAACAGATGTGCAGTAGAATCCAGCCTAACCAAATTAAATACAGATAAAGCTGACAGAATAAGACACTAGGTTACTCACATCTTATGCACAACGAAACCACAAAAAAGTAATTTGCAAAAAGATGAATTCAGAGCACTACAAACCCTGAAAAATGATAACAGCATAATAATACTCCCAGCAGACAAAGGAAATGCCACAGTAGTAATGGACAGAAAAGACTATGAAACAAAATTGACAGACGTACTCCAAGACTCCACATACAAACCTATAAACACAGACCCAACCACATATCTGGAAGTTTAACCAAGAAGAAAATTATAACCAGCCACATAAGGAAAGAAATCCAACAGACGATCATCCCAAAAGAAAAATCTTCTAGATGCCCCAAATTATATGGCCTCCCAAAAATACACAAAGAAGGCATACCTCTCAGACCCATAGTCAGCTCCATAGGAGCACCATTACAAAACCTAGCTAAATACTTAGCAAAACAACTACAGCCCCATGCTGAAACCGCAGCTTCATATGTACAAAACTCATACCACTTCTTAGAAATGATCAAAGATCTACACGTGGAACAAGAAGATCTGCTTGTAAGTTTTGACGTGGTTTCACTATTCACTCAAGTCCTGATAAAAGAAACTCTTGAAATCATCAAAAATAAATACCAACCAGCTAAAGACCTCATGGAACTAACAGAAGACTGCCTAACCAACACATATTTCATATACAAAGGACAAAGATACAAGCAAATTGAAGGAGCCCCTATGGGATCACCACTGTCACCCGTCATTGCAAACCTGTTCATGGAAGAATTCGAATCCAGAGCCCTGGCTAATGCCACCCACAAACCCAAACTATGGCTAAGATACATTGATGACACATTTGTGATTTGGCCCAATGGAAAAGAAAACCTAAACAATTTCCTAACACACCTAAACAGCACACATCCCAAAATCAAGTTCACCATGGAAACGGAAATAAACAAACAACTACCATTCCTAGATGTAGTAATCTACAAAAGAACAGATGGCACACTGGGACACACCATATACCAGAAGAAAACACACACCAACCGCTACCTCAATGCCCAATCCCACCACCACCCAGCACAGATAGATTCCATGGCTAAAACACTAATTACCAGAACCAAACGCCTGGCAGACAAGACACATATAAAGACTGAACTGGGCACCCTGACTAAAGTATTGACAGCCAATGGCTTCCACAAAAACAAAATCACCACAAAATTTTGATCCACAAAAACACACCAAGACATAACAGAGACCTAGAAGATCAACAGACCTATGGAACAGCTGTCTTGCCCTACATAAGAGGTGATTTGTGATTTGGCCCCATGGAAAAGAAAACCTAAACAATTTCCTAACACATCGAAACAGCACACACCCCAAAATCAAGTTCACCATGGAAACGGAAATAAAGCCCATGTCACACTGAACCAACGGATGCAAAGATGTAAAACAGACAAAAACCCTTGCCATCCGTTCAAAAACGCGATGTACTCACTGCCTCCGTTTGGCTTCCTCTCTATCCGTCCAGCATCCGTTTATTGACGTTTCATCCACTCCAAAGGTTTTGGGCTGCCTAAAACTTTTGCGCGGAAAATGTATCCAGTTCGTCCGTTCTGCATCCGCTACGCATCTGTTACGCATCCGCTATATCCGCTAGGCATCCGCTGCGCATCTGCGCAACTCGCATCTGCCTGGATGCAGGGAGGAAGCGGAACAGACGCGGAACGGATGCAGAACGGATGCCTAGTGGATGCAGAACGGAAACAAAGCGTTTAAAATGGAAAAAATGTTCGCAAAGGGGACCTATCTCGGATATTAAGGATGTCTAGAGGATGCCTAGAGGATGCCTAGCGGAAAACCTATACTGCCTATAAAAAGGGGGAGCAACTCGCCTGAATCTCACTTTCAGAACAGCAGCCCAGCGGTGCAGACCTCTTCAGCCTTCATCTGGCTCTTCCTCTTCAACAGCATCCAGTCATGTCCACCGTGGATTGTCACAAAGTCCTTTCGGCAGCCACCATCCTTCTGCAACAGTGCGAAACCATCTACAGACTCTGTGAACTCTACTACGGGAAGAAAAGGAGGCACCCAAAAAAAGTCTGGGTCCAAAGATGGTTCGCCAGAAGAGCAGAGGACGGACTGTACAACAAGCTGATGGTGGAGCTCAGGAGCGAAGACACTCGGGCATTCCAGAACTTCATGAAGATGGCTCCAACCATGTTTGACGAAGTTGTGCAGCGTATGACACCCAGGTTGACCAAGACAAACACCAACTTCCGGCCCAGCCTGGAACCTGGGCTCAAGGTGGCACTTACTCTGCGCCATCTGGCCTCAGGGACCACCTACAGGAGCACGCAGTACGGCTGGAGGGTGCCACCCAGCACCATCAGCTTTGTTGTCAGAGAAGTGGTGCAGGCCATCATCGAAGAATACAAGAAGGAGCTCCTCCAGTGCCCCTCCACTGAAGAACGATGGAAGAAAGTTGCAGAGCAGTGGTATCAGAAGTGGCACTTCCCCCACACCGTTGGAGCCATAGATGGCAAGCACATGGCCTGCAAAGCGCCAGCCAAGTCAGGGTCCACTTATTACAACTACAAGGGCTTCTTCAGCATCATCCTCTTCGCCATGGTCGATGCTGACTACAAGTTCATGTACATCGATGCTTCAGGCAACAGCTCATCTTTAGATGCCCAGGTATACAACGCCAGTCATCCTGCACAATCTCATGCGCACCCGCTACCCAGTCTTGCAGAACAGGCTCGTGGACCTCCAGCAAGGCAATGGGGACATGGAGCCTGGGGAATGAAGGCAAGGGTGAAACCTGATCGACACTGAGGATGTGCAAGGCCCCAACAGAGCCTCACATGAAGCAAAGAAGCAGCGCAACCTCCTGAGACAATGGTGCAACTCCCCAGCTGGAGCAGTGGAGTGGCAAGACAGGATGGTATGTGCTTAATGGATGCTTCCTTCAGCCTGTCTCATCAAATGGATGAGATTGGGCCATGTATGTTTGGTTGGGCTACAATGAACAGGGCGTTTAATAAAGAGTTGTGTTTATGTTGACATGCGTGGATAACTTTACATTATTATTGATAATAAAGGGCCGTAGGTGTGGCACCTGGGAGGGTGGACCATACAGTCCCACTATGCTTGCACTGGAGGTTTATCTATCCCACTGCTATCCTAACCCATCCCACAGCTATTACCCATCCCACAGGTATCCTAACCCATCCCAAAGCTATGCTTACCCATCCCACAAGCATGCAAAGGCTTAAACCATTTCTTAAAGTTTCCAGCACGTGCAAATTTCTTTTTTTATTAAAAAAAAAGAAATGAACCAAGTGTGTGAATGAAAAATAGACTTTATTAACAACAAGCTATAAAACAAAAAAGAGTCTCTGGCACTCCTCTTGGTCACTCAGTCCCAGGGGTGAAGGGTGCAGGTGCTGTGGAGGTGGCTGGTGCTGGAGTGCTTGTCATCAGCTCCTCCAGAAGCAGAAGCAGCAGAACCCCAGCCCCAGAAGAGTGAGCCCGTGCTGCAGAAGCCCCAGCACAACCAGAGTGAGGGCCAGGGGGCGGTATGGTAGCCCTGTCCCTCTTGCCAGGGCTGGCAGCAGATGGCTGAGGCTTGCTGTGCTTCCGCATGGTTCTGGGGTTGCTGGCTGGCAGGGAGGCTGGCAGGCAGGCAGGCACCAAGGCTGGCAGGAAGGCTGGCACCAAGGCAGGCACCAAGGCTGGCAGGGAGGGAGGCACCAAGGCTGGCAGGCAGATATGAACCAAGGCTGGCAGGAAGGCAGGCAGCAAGGCTGGCAGGCAGATCGGCTGGCAGGGAGGCTGGCAACAAGGCTGGCAGCAAGGCTGGTAGCAAGGCTGGTAGCAAGGCTGGCAGGCAGACATGCAGGCAGGGCAGGCAAGGCAGTCGATGTGTCTGGCAGCAGGTCTTTCCTCTGAATGGTGACCTGCTTCCGAGCTGCTTCCGTTATATCCACGGGGCTGACGCAATGCGTCCTCCCCGCATGCGCAATTAACGCCAGGCATCCATTAGGCTTCCGCTGTGCATCCGCTGTGCATCCGCTTCATCCATTCGGCGTCCGCTCTTCATCCGTTCTTTCCGTTCCACGTCTGCTTCGCTGAGGCCCCCCGGAAGCCTAGCGGATGAGCCATCCGCTCTCATCCGCTTCCATCCGCTGGGCTTCCGTTCCACATCCTCTTTCCATCCGCCCTGCGACTTCCCCACATCCGTGTTATCCGCTGTGGTTATGCAAATTTTTGCCCCTTTTGAGATCGGATAACAACGGATGGAACATTTTGCTCGTCCGCTGTGTCCTTTTTGCATCCGTTGGCCAGTGTGACATGGGCTTAAACAAACAACGACCATTCCTAGATGTACTAATCTACAAAAGAATAGATGGCACACTGGGACACACCATATACCAGAAGAAAACACACACCAACCGCTACCTCAACGCCCAATCCCACCACCACCCAGCACAGATAGATTCCGTGGCTAAAACACTAATTACCAGAACCAAACGCCTGGCAGACAAGACACATATAAAGACTGAACTAGGCACCCTGACTAAAGTATTGACAGCCAATGGCTTCCACAAAAACAAAATTACCAGCTTGATCCACAAAAACACACCAAGACATAACAGAGACCTAGAAGATCAACAGACCTATGGAACAGCTGTCTTGCCCTACATAAGAGGTACTACAGATAAAATCAGTAAGACACTACACAGGCATCACGTCAAGACTGCCTTCAAAACAGACAAAAAAAAAAAAAATAGCAGCCATCCTGAGAAACCCCAAAGACAAAATTGGCCTGGAAAACCAAGGCATATACGAAGTTCCCTGTGCATCATGCCCGGCCACGTACATTGGACAGACCAATAGAAGAATAAGTACCCACCTGGATGAACACAAAAATGCAGTAAAAAAGCTGGAACACACCTCCTCACTAGTCCAACACATGAAAACCACAGGTCACAACATCAACTTCAATGGCACTAAAACCCTAGCCACTATAGAAAACCCCAGCCACAGAATCATCAGAGAAGCCATAGAGATTGAAAAAAGACCTGAAAGCATGAATAGAAGAGATGATTCCACCAGACTGTCAATCATTTGGAAGCCTGCACTCTCAAATAGAAAGATCTTCACACCACAAGCCAAGCAAATACCTGAGCACAAACAGACTCCCTCTGATGCCTCCAGCTCAAACACCCCCCCACCAGGCACCCAGGTCAAACCTAGCTTTCTAATAGATAACAGCCGTCCTTTCACACGAACCCAAGCTGCACTGAAAGCCTCCAACACAGGAACAGAGTGTTGCAAGCCAATCAAAGCCACAAAACAGACAGAAGAAACCAGAAACACCAATCAAACAAACTCCAAGTCCAATAAACACAGACCAAGACTCCCAATCAATCAGTGATAGGCTAGCCTCAAATTTAAAAGCAACGGCTGTGAAACCCGGACCCATATCCATACAGAAGCCTGATGATGGCAGATGAGATTCTGCTGAAACTTTGCTACAACTTTAAAAGCACTACAATGACGTGGGATAATACCCGAAGGAAGCTGAACAGCATAGATGTAAGTATCCGCGAAAGCCTAAAAAAACATACATACATACATACATACATGCATCCATCCATCCATCCATACATACATACATACATATATATATATATATATATAAAAACAAATATATACACACACACACACACACACACATTGTATTAAGCTCATATCTCATACACAGACACATACACACACACACACACACACACACACAATGTATTAAGCTCATATCTCATAGTTAGTTCCTTTGACTGTATGGTCAATGCCATGGACTTCCTATGCTTTTGTCAACCTCTGCTGACATCATCAGAGTATTAAGCTACTATTACAGAGATCTTTTCCTTTATATACCATTAATCAATTTAGCCCTTGCATGCATAATAGGCCCTCTCAACTGCCTCCCATCCATAATTAGCTCTATTGTTTTTGCTTCAGTCATGTTGGTCAAAGAGACTTATCTCTTGTTGTTGCTTTCTGCTATGCGACCGACCCAGCCTGGAATGCTTATCTCTTCGAGGTGATATTAACATGCCAGTGTTAACAATTTGTTGTTTTGCTCATGACCTTGTAGTTGGCTTGGCTCGTTCTTCATTATTCCTGTCTGCTATAACTTGAGGCAGCTCTACCGAGCTCCTCTGTATTTGGATAGACCTGGCTATACCTTCATAGGATGAGTCCACATGCCTAGGGATGGGGGGTGCCATTAGTCCCTGCTCCCCAATGGGAAGAGGTCCCTGCTCCTCCTGCAGGGTCTTCCCTTTCTTGGTAAGAACATTAAATATAATTTTAAGTTCCAGAGATTGCAGGATGTCTGTTTCTTCTTTTACAAGTATACCTGGAACTCATATTTTTAGAATAGTTTGAATGATTTTTTAAATATTAAATATGTTTATGGATACCTGACAATAGTAGATGATAGACAAATATTTTGGAGGAGAAAAAAAAGACATCTTTTGATTCTCTGTTAAGTACAGTAAAATTATTTTGTATATTGTTGCATTCATCTGTGAGAAAGTGGGCAATAAAAGACAATAATTCATTATGTGTGCACACATGTGTGTATTGTATGCTCAATCAAGTATGTAGGCATACGTACACATGAACATACTTTTACATGCATATCTAGCATACTTTCAGAGTTGCATCTGATTAAGGATAAAAGCCACAGATATTGTAAGACTGATATTGCTCTGGCTGTACCACTTACTTGTGTTTAGTCATATTCTGATTATGACAAAAATGACTGAAAAACCTGGCAAAATACAAATGCAAGACTGCATGTTCCTTTCCTCCAATATACAGATCAACAGGCATCCAGTAATCAGCCAAATCTTTATCAAAAGGCCTAATAGAAAAAAACAGATTTCATTAAGAAATAAAAATTGTTAAAGAAGGTTAGAATCGTTTCAAGTCATAACAGTTCTTAAAAAATTATTATCCTGATTTAAAGGGTATTGTTAATTTGAGACTGCCATTAGGGGGGAAACAAGAATATATATTACAACAAAATCTATTCTGAACATTCATAACTTCAAAGGATAGTACTTCCTTTTTAAGTCACACTCTGTCTGTAGCCTTGAATAGTAAAGGAGGTCAAACAGTTCTGTAGGAATTATACAGATCTGTGCTTTTGACAGGTGATCAATTTGCTCATTCAGGTAAGAATATTTATAGAAGTAATCATTTAATGCACAGGAATATGACTGTAAAAGTACTAATTTGATGAAAGGTAAAAATGTGTTCAGAATTAGACACATACACACTAACAGTAAACCAGGATTAACTAAATATTAACATAAAATAATTTCATTAGAATAAGTACTCTCCTAAATATAAATAGTGCCTTGTGGATTAAGAACAAGTACCAAATCCAAATTATGTCAGATATTATGTCAGAGAAAATTGAACAGATAAGGATAGATTTGGGAGATACCAAAATAAAAATTGCTCTTATAAAAAGATGAAAATCTGAACTCTCTTAAAGCATCTTTAGCCACCTGAAATTTGATACAACACATTCAGGCAACACAACTACACAATATCATGTGTTTCTCTTTAAACTTGCTATACAAGGAAAACAGAATATGGAAAAAGATGGGGTTCTACTTTTAGGATGAATAGCTCCAGTTTTTTAAAGTTTTACTAGTTTCTTCAGTAACAGTGTTTCAAGAGAAACCTCCTGAAATAACATGTTTGAGGATTATTCTATGTTTATCTGTTCTTCATTTGCGATTGATGGATTCTTTGAGATATGGCAGATTGCAATATGGAAGGCTGCAGGGGTGGGATTCTAACAGTTCGCACCTATTCGCAAGAACCGATTGTTAACATTCTAAGCAGTTCAGAGAACTGGTTGTCAGAATAAATTACTGGCCTAATCCTGTAAGGAAGGCAGGAAGGAAACATTCTGGTGTTGCTTACAGAAACTGCCTCTCCATTAACCCTGATTGCATTCTTGGCAGGACTAGACTTCCTGTCTCAGGAACGTCTCTGGAGTTTTTTTCCTTCCTTTGCTGGTACTTGGCTTGTGTGGAGTGACCATTCAAAGTTACAATGGCACTGAAAAAAGTGACTTATGACCATTTTTCACACTTACAACTTTTGCAGCATCCCCAAAGTCATGAGAGGCCAGGCGAGGAGATGTGTGCCTCATATGAGTGATATTGAGTTGGCCATGCCCAGACAATAACATGACCACCAAGCCATGTCCACCACCTAAGCCACGCCCACAGAACCAGTTGTTAAAAATTTGAATCCCACACCTGGAAGGCTGGCTTGGAAAATGATAGAAATATCTAACCCTTCTGCCTGTGCCTCCAGTTCACTTCACACACATTATATGCTACAATCTATAAATGCTATCAATCCAAAAAAGCTTTGAACTGTTTTTCATTTGCTTTGATAATTTTACTACTCTATTTATTCTGCTGAATATTTTTACTAAACAATTCTATCAGAGGTATCATTTTCAGAACTGATCTCAAAACAGAGGTGGTAACATGTTTTTGAAATCTATCTCTGTGAAATATAGCAGATGATAACTTGCTACAAATCTCATCCAATTCTATTTTTATTTCAAATAATTTCAAATATATTTGTAATATTATTTCTTCTGAATTTAAATAAGTTGGGTCCAAAACACTTTCCCTAAATTAGCTGTTGAGAATCTGGAAAATTTTGACAACATGTACACTTCCAAGGGGAGGTCCACAAGAGATAAGATTGTGCCCTATGACATTTAAAGCAGCCAAAGACTAATCCTTTCATATTCTGTGTTTGCACTGAAGCCAATAATAACAGACTCACAAAAGATTCTCCTAGAAGAATCATTTTTTTGAACTGTGCTTCACATAAGTTGAAGACAAGGAATAGAAATGTTAGCTTCCACCTGGGGTTATAAAAAGACTTACCAGCCTATATATATAACTACATGTAAATGTAGAATGAAAAATATACAAATTATTTACCTTTCAGTATTATGAGGATCAGTGTACCTTAGATAATACCAAGCTGAATCAACAAAGGTATCCATTGTGTCAGTTTCTCTCCTTGCAGGCTTCTTACACCTGACAATAAATTATAATTAGTATTTCCAAGGATATATTAAAATAAAAGGGAGTAGGAGTAGGGAAAGGGGTCTGTTTTTTAAGATGGGAGAAAATACGTAAGATCCAGACTTTGGGTTACTATACTCTTCCCCATCATCTATTCTGCTAATATAAGCAAATGGAGATCTAATGAGATGTGAAATCCTCAGGTCCTTGCTGAGGAAATTGGAAATTCAAAAGTATTCAAAATATTCCTATTATGATTTACAAAATAATGGGTACCCATCTTGACATTTATTGTATTTTATTTATTAAACAAATTTATACAATTGCTCAACAGTTTGGCAAACTGATTAGTGTTCTGAAAAATCTGTATTTTCCGAAACACATCTTTCCAGGTGGGGGAAAAAAACCCTCCCCAAATTCCCAGTGGGGATTCAAGCCAGGTTGCAGGCTGGTCCCACTGCCTCCACAAAGGCCAAGACACTTCTCTCCCATAGTGCAGTAACCTTGCAGCCAATCCTGCACATGGCTCCAGGAACTGCTCTCCTGAACTGGCCCTGCAAGTTTGCTGAGTGCAGAGACGGCGACCCTTAGCAGGGGCTCTCTAGCAGGGGTGGGGGAAGAGATGCCTTCCTTGCGAAAACCAGACTAAGCAGGGGCAGCCCTGTGGTGCTTCTTCCCCCCCCCCCCCAATCTGGACTCTGCTGGATTGCAGACAAGGGAAGCCACCCACCTAGGGAAAAACTGGCCAGGGGAAATACTCGGAGAGGTGGGGGCATCCCCAACAGAGAGAGTGGCCTTTCGTTGCCCCAAGGTGGCAAGGAAGGGCAGGCCCTGCTTTCCTTCTTAACAGGTAGGGGGAGAAAAGGAAACATGCTTTGCTGAACCCGCCTCCCCCCTCTTGTTTGTGCCACATCTGCGGTCGCCCTGCAGGCGGATCACATTGATTTGCTCTAGCGATGCCTGTGTGAGCAACCCAGGTTAGGCAACCCAAAGGCCTCACCATTGCTCCCTCCAGAGACAGCTGACCAAAATGAGCCTTCTCGGGCCTTCTCCTGCCATCCATTATGGGGGTTAGGATATCAGCAGTGTTTCCTGATTTCAAAGGCTTCCTTCTAATATCCATTCAACTCCTCTTCTTTGGGAGGTGAAAGACCACTTTGAGGAGGAATCCTTTAGTTGGGCTCTGTGGGCACAAGAGACTCACACGCACCCATTTGCTGCCTTAACCCTTCCTGTCCTACCTTGGTCAAACCTGTCGTCAAACTCAGCAGAAGAATTGGGAAAGCCACTTTTCTCACTAGCTTAGCCGTCTACCCACTCCAGTGCCAGGGTAGATCAGGAGAGGGGGTCACATAGTACAACTCTCAAGAACCCGGTGGCGGAGCAGCAGGCACAACTCGCCCTGACGAGTTCCCTCCCCGCATGAGGTGGAGTTGCTCCAGAGTGTCTACCCTGTGCCTCGCCCATCTTTTCAAATGTGGAGGATGGGAGCAGAGGTTTGCGTCAGCCAGCTGGCAGAGTGTCAAGATGAGGCCAAGCAAAAAGAAGGACATGGGGGCATTGGATGAGTGGGGCGCTTTGGGGAGCGTCCATGCAGGGCCTCCTAGGACCCCCATGAGTGCCTGCCATGCTGCATCTTTTCCAGGAACTCTTTCTGAGACCCTGGATTTGCAATTCATGTTGTGCAGGGTGGGAGAAATGAACACACACTCCAGCCTCTCAACTGTCTGACTGAACCTGTGGAGGTAAGAGAAGTGGAGAGAGCTGGCCTTTTGCCTAGATTTGTCCAGCTGTCAGCTGTTGGGGGAAAACAGTCAGGGGCCTGGGGAGGAGGCTGTTTTCCCCTGACAGCCAGACAAACCTATGCAAAAAGCCAGTCCCCACTGGCACCCAGTTTCACCAACAGTGGACTTATAAAGGACAATCATGAGCTGCCACCTGCCAAGCTAGACTGGAGAAGGAGAACACGAGTGAGTGCCAAGACAGCAGGAGGAGGGGAGCCAGGCAAAGGGGTCAGCGAGGAGCATCTGCAGCGTGCCATAGCATTGGGCTAGCAGCAGAACTTTTACACTCAGGATGGATCTGCCATGCTACCCATATGTATGTATCTGCCAGCAGAGGATGGTATGTACAAAATGAGAGGCTTTGTCTCCCTTGGGCAGTCTCTCATTAGTGCCAGAGAGAGGATAAGGTGTTGTGTACCTGCCAAAAAGTCTTTCTGACAGCCTCACCTGTAGCAGAGATGAGAATATCAACTGTCTTTAGTCCCCAATTCTCCTTAAGCATTGCCCAGCGAGGAACAGCACTTGAAGACTTTCTAAGTCTGCCTAAAGCAGATGAAGCCTTACCCGGAGGACAAAGAAGAGGTAGTAATAGGGTTAGATATTAACAGTTTTTATCTGAAAGAGGAGGAGGAGCAGGGAGAAAAAAGAGGGAAAGTGTACTAGTGAGAATGCGTCACTCACCAGGCACTAAAGCGCCACTATAAGAGAGCAAGAGCAAGATCCAATTCAACATGTGTGTGTGTACGCGCACGTGCGTTCAATGTGCATGAGAGAGAGAGAGAGGGAGAGAGAGAGAGAGAGAGGGAGAGGGTGGGGGGGGAGAGAGATCCAATCCAACTCAACCTTGGAATTATATCAGGGCTGGTGGTGGTGTGTGCTCTCCCCCCGCCCTCTCTTTCTCTTACTGCGGCAGTGTTTCAATGTCTGATTGGCAAGGTGCTTTCCCTCTTTCTTTCCTCATGCGACCCCTGCCCCACCCACCAGAGACCCATGGATTCCCTCCCCAATCCTGCCTGACCCAAACAGGCACCACCCATGCAAGTGATGTCAAGTTAGCCACACCTACTCAGCTGGTCATTATGGCAGAGAACTAATACCACCAAATGTGCAACCCTTACAGATATGATCTGCAACATAGCCTGCCTTCCCATCCTGGTGGACTGGGTGGATATAAAGGGCGACAGGCTGTCCTTCAAACAGCCTGACTCCAAGGCATGCAGAGATTTAAACATGGTAACCAGCTCCTAGAAACACATTGTCAGCAAATGCAGTGCCTGTAAAAGACGTGACACATGCACAAGTCATAGTTTGAGCAAAAATGTTCAAGCTGCTGAATTCTCACTCAACTGAAACTTGAGGGCAGCCCAATACAAAGCACATTATAATAGTGCAGATGTAATAGACTTTCCATTAAAAAAAAATCCTTTGCACTGGGCTTAGGAAATCCTTTGCACTCTCTCTTCTAACTAAAGCAGTGGTCACCAACCTTTTGGACCTCAGTGACCACCAAACTCATAATTTTAAATTCCGTGGACCAGAGACCCTGGAAAAATCCCCCAAAAAGGCTGCAGGAAAATTCCCCATCCCATTTTCCTACTGATCGACTATTCTTTATTTGGGATTGCAGGATACTGTCTCCAGTTCCATTCTCAGGGGGAGAGAGAAAGGAGGGAGGGAGGGAGGGAGAGAGACTTTTGGCTTCATGCTGGAAAGCAGCAGAAGCAGAAGTCTTTTTTTCTCTCCCCCAAATTCCCCAGAAATTAGTCTTTGTGAGAATTGTCATGCCGGCACAGCCTCTTGGAGTGGGATGTTTTGCAGAGTCCTAAAGATTCATTTCTGGTGGAGTTTGGGGGAGAGAAAGAAAGACTTCAGCTGCTTTCCTCGTGTGCAGCCAAAAGCAGAAGAAGAAAGAAGCAGAGAGAAGCAGCCTGGTGGCCAGGCCAGGTGTGTGGGGCAAATTTCCTCCATCTGCCCTTTCTTCCCTCCCCTCATTACATGTTGTTCACAATGCAAGCGATGCAAGCCTTGTGTTCCCATGGGTCATGTGGGTGGCGCAGCCTTGTGTTTCTGTGCCTAGATTAATTGCTTTGAGGGATGCTTTGGGGGTGACATTTCTCTGCAGACCACCAAAATTTTCTTGCGGACCACCAGTGGCCCCTGGGCCACTGGTTGGTGACCACTGAACTAAACTAAATCAGCTAGCTGTACCTGACCACACCTGTAAATGGATTATAAGTTTCTTAACAAACAAGAAGAAGGTGAAACTAGGCAAAATCACATCATGTACCTGCACAATTAGGATAGGAGTCCTTCTGTTAAATACTGAAGTTTACAGAGGACACAACAGGGATTGGTCTCATTTGAGACAATGATGAATCTGCATACAGATGGGAGGTTGAACAACTAGCTTTGTGGTGCAACCAGAACAATCTTGAACTAAATACACTCAAAATCATAGAAATAGTGGTAGATTTCAGGGGAAACCCTCCTATACTATTACCTCTTTACAAGACTAGACAATATAGTATCAATAGTAGAGATCTTCAAGTTTTTAGGTTCTATCATATCTAAAGATTTAAAATGGACATCTAATATTAAAATTGTCATCAAAAAAGCAAAACAAAGAATATTCTTTCTGTGCCAACTCAGGAAATTCAAACTGCTCAAAGAACTGCTGATTCAGTTCTACAGAGGAATTATTGAGTCTGTCATTTGCACCTCTATAACTGTCTGGTTTGGCTCTGCAACCAAAGAAGACAGACACAGACTTCAATGGATAATTAGAACTGCAGAAAAAAACAATTGTTACCAACCTGCCTTCCACTGAGGACGTGTATACTGCACGAGTAAAAAAGAGGGCTGTGAAAATATCTACAGACCCCTCACATCCTGGACATAAATTGTTCAATTTCTACCCTCAAAACTATGCTCTAGGGCACTGCACACTAGAACAACTAGACACAAGAACAGTTTTTTTCCAAGTATGATCACTCTGCTAAACAACTAATTCCCAGAACACTGTCAAACTATTTAGTAAGACTGTATTACTTATTCTTCTTCTCATCCTTCCTATTGCCTGTGTCTTCCAACTTGTAACTATAACCATGTTGCTTGTATCTTTACAATTTATATTGTTTTATTTGTTCGCTAGTATTATTTGATTGCTTATTGGTAATCTATGACTATCACTAATTGTTGTTTCTTATGATTCTTTATGAATGTATTTGTTCTTTATATACACTGAGATCTTATGCACCAAAGACAAATTCCTTGTGTGTCCAATCACACTTGGCCAATAAAGAATTCCATTCCATTCCATTCCATTCTCTTGTTCTCTGTCTGTTGAGACCACTGCCACATAGACTATTAAAATCAATTAATGTTGTCTTGATAATTTTAAATAATCTCTCCATTAATCATCTTATTATTCTAGTATTAAATTAGCATCAGTTGCCATTGAATTTGTAATGGGAACTAAGTACAGCTAAATTAATATATATCACCCTTTTTATTGGAAAGGGCAGGCAACAAGATGCCTCTTGTTGTTATTCTAATTTATTCCATGATTTCCAATTAGCATGGCTATCAGAAAAACTTATATTATTGCAGCCAGAGCAATTAGATTTTTTTTAACATCTTAAAGAATTGAATAAGAATAAGAGAGTGCCCCTGGACTACAATGAAAGAAGTAAGGCACAAAGGGAAGGCAGAATTTTATTCTTCCTTTTCCATCTCCAGAGAAAGCGATGAGGAAAGCAAAAATACAATAATTTACACAGGAAGCTAGTTGAAAAAACTTTGACAAGACTTTATTTTAAGAAAACTGTACTGGTATTTCAGATATATCAAGCAAGAACTTTAGAAAGTTTTTGTTTATTCTCCCTTTTTCCTAATATACATACACACACACACACATACATATACACTTCATTATTTTCTTCACAACTTTCACTGGCTATACAATATATTCAGTAGTGGGATTCAAAATTTATTACTACTGGTTCTGTGGGCGTGGCTCAGCGGGCATAGTGTGGTGTGGTAGGCTATGGCTTGGTGGGCGTGGCAGGGGAAGGATACTGTAAAATCCCCACTCCCTCCCCACTCCTGGGGGAAGATTACTACAAAATCCCATTTCCCCCCATCCCACTAACCTGCTTTCCAGCTCCATTCTCCTGTGCAGGGCAACAAAAGAAGACCCAGCCAATCAGCTGGGACTTGGGAGGCAGAAAATTGATGGGGTGGGGCCAGTGAGAGGTGGCATTTGCCGGTTCTCTGAACTATTCAAAATTTCCGCTACCAATTCTCCTGAACTGGTCAGAACCTGCTGAATACCACCCCTGAATATATTGGAAGAAGTGGAAAAGCAGAGCAATAGTGCCATCTAAAGGCAGGAATGAAAATTACAAGGTAAAATTATAGAATAACACAGACAATAAATATAATCTTGAAGCTTGAGAACAAAGTGATAAGCAGCTGCTGTTGGACTAAAGATTTCAAAGAGAGAGCGAAACTCTGATACTGTTTTTTCTTCTCCTCTTGTTTGAAGAGTGTAGCTCTTGGAACTTAAAGCAGCAGATAAAAGTAATAGAAAGTGAATATCTCCTTTTTAAGGTTTGTGTTTTGGACTTTGCCTTTTTGCTCTGTGTACTCTCTCCTTGGATATAAAATAGCTGGTAGTGAGCTTTTGGGGCATGGTGGGCCTATTTCGATTATAATCTTTGATCATACTTCCTATAAAAAATGGATTAGGGTTTGAAGAACCCGAAGAAAAGAAGAAATTAAAAGGCTGAAAGTAATCTGGCTTGATATTTGGATTATAAATTTATACAATTAGAACTATATTTTTTGGAACCTACTGGGGGAAAACAGAAGAGGAACCATCTGGATCTTTAATGGATAACTATTGAAAGACTCTGAAATATTTTAAAATGAAGAAAACAACTTCTGCACCATCTTCAACTTCATCATCGGCAGCCCAGATGGACAGAGAACTCTGGACACTCTACTGCAACAAGAGAAGGCAAATACAGTGCAAGAAGAATTGAAATCTATGATATAAGCCATGCATGAGGATATGAAAGAAAAAATGGAAAAAATGGAAGGGAAAATATGGAAGAAAAAGGAGAGAACCTAGTGGAGATAATGGCAGAGCTATTGGCAGGGGCTTTGGAGGTGACTAAACAATTTTTTTGGGGGGGGCAGCAATAGATGAGATCTTCAGAGTATGCACTAGGTATGTGATGAGAAATAGACTCCCTAGAGAGGTCCATGTAAGATTTACAAAAAAAGCAACAAAACAGAGTGCAGAAGGTAAATGTCGGGCTTCAATGACGCTACCATACTTCCTGACGGAGTGAAGCATGACAGGTTGCCATGATTGGGGGTGAGTGTACCAGTCCTGGCAATCCCGGGATGGGCCAGTTTCGATGAGGATTGACAGCTCCAGGCACAGCGCCCCTCTCCCTTTTGGCATGACCAGCTGTGTGGAGCATCGATCCTACCTTCAGACTGGCTTATCAACTGTTTGGCGTTTCACATTTTGCGCATAGGGGTTTTCAACTCTGTTGGGCTGGGGCTGGCAGTATGGACTACGGGGTGGGACGGCAACTGGGGAGGTGTTGTCAGGGGAACTGCATAGTAGTTAGGACTAACAGTAGTTAAAATCGTGGGGTGGCGGTACACAGGATTAATGCTAGGGGTGGATGTTAGGTGTTTGCTAGGGCAGATGTTAGGTGCTTATTGGGAGTGGAAAGGAATTATAAAAGGCGCTGAGAGGCAGACGCTCTCAACACTGGCTTTGCTCAGGATTGCCGTTTGTTGCTGTTGTTTGGAGGAAACAGATCATAATAAACACATCTTGCTACAACAGAACTGTGGGTAAAGTGGTTTATTGTTAAAGTTTCATTGAATTTCAATGGAAGCTGACAGTGAGGGATGATCCCTTAAAGTACAAAGGGAAATAAATAGTGGTTCTAAATTAAATACTGAGAAGAGTCAGAGACTTAAGAAGGGAATATCAGTTCCTGACAAAACAATTAAGAGGGTTAAATTTTAACCCTAAATTTTAAATTTTAAGGCCCTGTCACACTGCCCAATGGATGCAAAACGTATGTAAAAAGGACACAACGGACGAGCAAAATGTTCCATCCGTTGTTATCCGCTCTCAAAAGGGGCAAAAATTTGCATAACCGGAGCAGATAACACGGAAAGGAACGGACGCGAGGAGGACGCAGGGCGGATGGAAAGCGGATGTTGAATGGAAGCCCAGCGGATGGAAGCAGATGGGAGCGGATGGCACATCCGCTAGGCTTCTGGGGGACTTCAGCAAAGCGGACATGGAACGGATACAGCGGATGCACAGCGGATGCACAGCGGATGAAGCAGATGCAGAGCGGAAGCCTAGCGGATGCACAGTGGAAGCCGAACGGATGCCGAGCGTTAATTGCGCATGCGGGGGGGATGCATTGCGTAAGCCACGTAAAGGGAAAAGGGAATATAAAGGGAAGCAGCTCGCACGTGGCCAGCATACGGAGGAAAGACCTGCTGCTGGATACATCGAGTCCTTGCCTGCCCTGCCTGCATGCCTTGCTGCCAGCCTTCCTGCCAGCCTGCCTCCAAGCCTCCTGGCCAGCCTCCCTGCCAGCCTTGCTGTCTGCCTGCGTGCCAGCCTTGCTGCCAGCCTGGCTTCCAGCCTCCCTGCCTGCCAGCCTTGGTGCCTGCCTGTCTGCCTGCCTTCCTGCCAGGCTTCCTACCAGCCTTGGTGCCTGCCTGCCTGCCAGCCTTGGAGCCAGCCTCCCTGCCAGCCAGCCTTGGTGCCTGCCTGCCTGCCAGGCTTCCTGCCAGCCTTGGTGCCTGCCTGCCTGCCAGGCTTCCTGCCAGGCTTCCTGCCAGCCTCCCTGCCAGCCAGCAACCCCACAACCATGGGGAATAAGCGAAAGCCTCAGCAACTTGCCACCATCCCTGGCAAGAGGGACAGGGCCACCTCCCGCCCCGTCCCTGACTCTGCTTCTGCTGGGGCTTCTGCTGCTCGGGCTCGCTCTTCTGGTGCTGGAGGTTCTGCTGAAGCTGCTCCTGGTGGTGGTGCTTCTGCTGGTGCTTACTCTGCTGAAGCTGCTCCTGGCGGTGGTGCTTCTGCTGGTGCTTACTCTGCTGAAGCTGCTCCTGGTCCTGCTGGTGCTCCTGGACTTGCTCGTACTGCTCGTCCTGATCATGCTCCTGGTCCTGCTCGTGCTGCTGCTGCTGCTGCTGCTGATCCTGCTGCTGCTGATGATGATGATTATGATCCTGCTGCTGCTGCTGCTGATGATGATGATGATGATGATCCTGCTGCTGCTGGTGGTGGTGATGGTGTGGAGGAGCAGCCCCTACTACCTGGGAGCCCCTCTGATGAGGGCCCATCTGATCCTGCCAAAGGGAGGAAGAGGCGTATGCGACAAGGGGAGAGGAGGCAATACTATATTGAGGAAGAACACGAGGATGAGGTGCTGGAGTGGCTGAGAGAGAATTACTATCTGTGGTGGAAGGGACACCGGCTGTACAGGGACACCAAAAGGAAGCAGGCTGTTTGGAGAGAGAGGGCGGAGAGTATGGGTTACACTCGGCTGGTGGAAGCACATGCACACCTGGTACGGGAAGCTGCACCTCAAGAAATCTGGCCAGGCCACGGTTAAGCTGACGGACAGAGAGACCTACGTCATGGCCAGGTGCAGCTTCCTAGAGGGTGAGATCCGCCACCGAGGAGCACCAGCAGCCCCTCTCACTATCCTCTCTCCCCGGCAGCCTGCTGAGAGCCAGTCCTCTTCCGGCCGAGAGTCAGTCCCTGTCTCCAGGCAGGTTTCTGTGGAGCGTGCCACGGCGGAGAACCCGCGGAAAGGTGTTGTAACTGTGGTGGAGCGCGTGGAGGACGCTCTGATGCGGTGGGAGAAAGGAGATGTCGCGTCCACCACAGCCGTAGCCGCATCTACCCCCCCCCCAGCTCCACCTCCACAGAAAGGCAGAGAGCCAGACAGCAGGAGGGGCAGAGCCACACTGTCCTGCTGGAGATCAGGGACACCATCCGCACCAGCATAGATCTCCTCTCTCAGCTGGTTAACACCGACTCCTCATCCTCCAACCGCAAGCCCTTCCTCACCTCTGTCAACCAGACCCTCAGGAACATGGAGGAACCCCAGTACCAGGTGGTGAAGGACCGGATCACCGAGCTGCTTCACAACCCTCCAGACCCAAAGGAAACTTCTCCCACTCAGTCCAGGTCTGCTCCTCCACCCCAGGTGATATCCCTCCCATTCCAAGGCTTCCCACAGCCCTTCATCTACCAGGAGGTCCAGAAGCACAGGCAGCAGCCCTTCCCAGTCCAGGCACAGAGTCATCGGGCGACACCGTTGCCACCGGTTCCACTGATGCCACCCACGCCAATGATGCCACCGACAACAGCGATGCCACCCACGCCAGTCCTCACCCAGCTGCAGACCAGACAGCCCCACTCCTTCCTCCACCCCACAGCCAAGCCCGGCCTCAGTACATCTCTCATCAGTACTGGGGCTGACCCCCCATGGCATGGAGGAAGGACCTCTCAGCATCACGGGTCTGAGCCAGCTGTCCGAGAGCTTTCTCAACACACCATCACCTGTTGTCCTCTCGGGGCCAGGCATCCCAGTGGTGCTTCAGACCAGCACTGCAGCAGCAACCACCTCCACAACACCTGGACCCTACATCCCTGAGACTGGGCACACCTCCGAGTGACCGTGAAGACTGCCAGAGACTGGGTGTGGACTATATTTGGACACTTGGGTCATTTTTCCTTTACAGCTTGTTGTTCAATAAAGTTTATCTTTGATTCACACACTTGCTTCATTTCTTTTTTTAAATAAAGTCTTGTTGGAAACTTTTAGAATTGGTTTAAGCCTTTGCATGCTTGTGGGATGGGTTAAGATAGCAGTGGGGTGGGCAGGGATATCTGTGGGATGGGTAATAGCTGTGGGATGGGCAGGGATACCTTTGGGATGGGTAATAGCTGTGGGGATAGATAAACCTCCAGTGTAAGCATAGTGGGACTGTATGGTCCACCCTCCCAGGTGTCACACCTATGGCCCTTTATTATCAATAACAATGTAATAATCATCCACACATGTCAACACAAACACAACTCTTTATTAAACGCCCTGTTCATTGTAGGCCCACCCAACATACATGGCCCAATCTCATCCGTGTGATGAGACAGGCTGAAGGAAGTACCCATTAATCATCTATCATCCTGTCTTGCCACTCCACTGCTCCAGCTGGGGAGTTGCACCAGTGTCTCAGGAGGTTGCGCTGCTTCTTCCCTTCACGCGAGGCTCTGTTGGGGCCTTGCACATCCTCAGTGTCTATTAGGTTTCGCCCTTGCCTCCATTCCCCAGGCTCCATGTCCCCATTGCCTTGTTGGAGGTCCACGAGCCTGTTCTGCAAGACTGGGTAGCGGGTGCACATGAGATTGAGCAGGATGCAGCAAGCTTCCACGATCCTCCTCACGGTCTCTGGGCGATGCTGCATGGTGGTGAGAAGTACCTGGAACCTGTTGGCCAGGATGCCAAAGGCGTTCTCCACCACCCGCCTTGCCCTGGACAGCCTGTAGTTGAAGATCCTCTCTTCACGGGTGAGGAGTCTGGAAGTGTAGGGCTTCATGAGGTAGGTTCTGAGGGAGAAGGTGTCATCCCCCACGATTAAGTAGGGCACATCTTGCGTGTTGTTGGGCAGGGAGTCTGGATCTGGGAAGCCCATGATGAAGTTGCCTTCCAGCCCCTCCTTGAGGTCACTGGCGTTGTATACCTGGACATCTGAAGCTGACCCGTTGCCTGAAGCATCGATGTATATGAACTTGTAGTCAGCATCGACTATGGCGAAGAGGACGATGCTGAAGAAGCCCTTGTAGTTGAAATAAGTGGAGCCCAACTTGGGTGGTGCTTTGCAGGCCACGTGCTTGCCATCTATGGCTCCAACGGTGTGGGGGAAGTTCCACCTTTGATACCACTGCTCTGCAACTTTCTTCCATCCTTCTTCAGTGGAGGGGCACTGGAGGAGCTCCTCCAGGTATTCTTCGATGATGGCCTGCACCACTTCTCTGACCACAATGCTGATGGTGTTGTGTGGCACCCTCCAGCCGTACTGCATGCTCCTGTAGGTGGTCCCTGAGGCCAGGTGGCGCAGAGTGAGTGCCACCTTGAGTCCAGGGTCCAGGCTGGGCCGGAAGTTGGTGTTTGCCTTGGTCAACCTGGGTGTCAGCCGCTGAACAACTTCGTCAAACATGACTGGAGGCATCCTCATGAAGTTCTGGAATGCCCGAGTGTCTTCGTTCCTGAGCTCCACCATCAGCTTGTTGTACAGTCCGTACTGTGCTCTTCTCCCGATCCATCTTCGGACCCAGATGCTTCTTGGCTGCCTCTTTTTCTTCCCGTAGTAGAGTACACAGAGCCTGTAGATGGCTTCGCACTGTTGCAGAAGGATGGTGGCTGCCAAAAGGACTGTGTTACGATCTACGGTTGACATGACTGGATGCTGTGGAAGAGGAAGAGTCAGATGAAGGCTGCAGAGGTCTGCACAGCTGGGCTGCTGGTCTGAAAGTGAGATGCAGGTGAGTTGCTCCCCCTTTTTATAGGCAGTATAGGTGTCCCTTTGCATCCTCTAGGCATCCTCTAGACATCCTTAATATCCGAGATAGGTCCCCTCTGCGAACGTTTTTTCCATTTTAAATGCTTTGTTTCCGTGCTGCATCTGCTAGGCATCCGTTCTGCATTCGTTCCGCATCCGTTGTGCTTCCTCCCTGCGTCCGAGCGGATTGAGTTGCGCGGATGCGGAACGGATGCCTAGCAGATGCAGAATGGACGAATTGGATACATTTTCCGCGCAAAAGTTTTGAGCAGCTCAAAACTTTCTGAGCGGATGAAACGTCCATAAACGGATGCTGGATGGATAGGGAGGAAGTAAAATGGAGGCAGTGAGCACAGAATGGATACATCGCGTCAACCAATGGATGGCAAGCTTTTTTGTCCATTTTACATCCTCTTTGAATCCGTTGGTGCAGTGTGACAGGGGCTTTAGATAGCTGATACCAGAGGGGATACTGGTAACTTGGCAGGAACTGAGTCATAGACTAGACTCAATAGAGAAGGCGGAGCAATTTTATGATAATTATTCTAGACCACAAGAGGAAGAGAGAGTAGAGACGTAAGAGAGGAAAGATACCAGGAAGAAGTAGAGTGAAAGCATGACAAAAAGAAAAGGAAAGAGACCAGGAAGAAGAAAAAGCAAAAGAAGCAAGAGACAACCAAACACACTCTAAAGCTTTTTTTAGAATGGTGGAAGAATTAAACATCCAAGACGTATGGAGAGAGATTCACCCTGAGAAAAATCAATACTCATTTTATTCACACAGACATGTGTCATGGTCCATAATAGATATGATGTGGCTATCAGCAGAGTTAACATCGAATATACAAGAGATAAACATTGAAATAGGTACTTGGGCAAACCATAACCTGATAAGAACTATCTGGAAAGGACAAAAAAAGAAACTTGAAATGGACAATGAATCAAACAATACTTAAAGAAAAGGAATATATATTAAGTTTACAGAGAAAGAATTTGACTTTTCCTTTAAAGAGAACAGAAAAGAAGATACTTCATGACAAAATGTATGGGATACTGCAAAAGCATATATTAGAGGATTGACAACATATATAGGAAAGAGTAACAAAAAACAAGAAATAAGCACAAAGAAAGTTGGAAGAAGATTATAAAAGATTATAAAAGAAAGACTCACAAAAAAAGAATATAAAATATAAAATGGAGCTTAATAAACATAAGCTGAACTTAATGGAAAAAGAACTACAACAAAAAACTCTGTTCATACTCTACATAAATGACTTCTGTGATCATATTAAGAGCAACTGTGTTCTCTTCGCTGATGATGTAATGCTGTTCAATACCACAGACAATACTGCTACCCTTCAAAAAGATCTTGACTATGTAGCAAAATGGTCAAACAAATGGCAACTTCAAATCTCAACAAATAAATGCTGTCCGACATATTGGCAAAAAAAAATCAGAAAATAAAATACAAGCTGAATAGTCAAGACCTTGTTGATGATCCAAGCTCTGAAAAGGACCTTGGAGTACTCATCTCTAATGATCTAAGTGCTAGAGCCCACTGTAACTACATAGCCAAAAAGGCGTTAAGAGTTGTTAACCTAATCCTACATAGCTTTTTCCTCTGGTAATATCACACTACTAACTAGGGCATACAAAACACTTGCTAGACCAATCCTTGAATACAGCTCATCAGTCTGGAACCCATATTACGTATCTGATATTAACACAGTTGAGAAAGTTCAGAAATATTTCACAAGAAGAGTTCTACACACCTCTAATCGTTGCAGAATACCTTATGCCACCAGACTAGAAATTCTAGACTTAGAAAACCACGTCACCTTTGGTCTGATCTAAGTATAGTATATAAAATTATACATCGCAATGTCCTACCTGTCAATGAATACTTCAGCTTCAACCATAACAATACAAGATATGTATGTATCTTGTACATCAATATGGTCTAGGTTGTCCAGTAACATTTTTACATTAGCTATGTTTTTAAAGGAAGAGTTACTGACCATAAAAAATATGAATTTTTCAACATTGCCAGTGTTGGAACTTCACTTTTTATTTCGAATGCAAGAATAAAGAATGAGTTGTGTAGAGTTATTACCAGAAGGAATCTATTCAGAACCGCTTTGAACTATCAAGAGAAAGTGACAGGTTTACTGCCTCTGTGTTCTGAAATGTGAATGGTTTCAGATCACTTACAGCTCTGGCAAGGCAGCTGAATACCAAATAAGGCAGCTTAATACCAAATTCATCATATCAGTTCTGCTGAGAGCAGTGTTCCATAATGCACATGATGAAGAAACAATCTCCCAAGGATTCTAGTCTTTTCCATTCTAGTCTTTTCCACTCACCAACCTCATGGTCTTAAAAAGCACAGATTTAATTTCCTCAATGAATATGCAATGTTCTGAATCTGAATTATATTCTTATAGATCAAACAAACAAGAATTTTAAATTTCCTCTGTATAAAATCCCTTTCTAATTCAAATGCCCCTTATATAGAACAGCAGTAGGGGCTCAGACTGATTGTAAAAATATAAGGCAACTCATTCATTAAAATTTTCTAATTCGGAGACAGTTGTTTGGAACACAAAGCAATAGCTTTTAAGTTCCTATGTTTAAAGAGTAAATACAGCAAATACATTTTTTCTAGACACTCTAAAAAAATTGTGTTTGTAATATCTTGCTGCAAATAAATGAATGCAGATCCTTAATTTCTACAGTTAAAATAATAAAAAAGAAGATGGTAATGGTTCTTACTTAAACTCTAAAAAAGATTTCTTCCTTTTTTTTGACAGCTGTTTAACCTTCCAAAATGCAAAAAAAGTACAGTAGTCAACAGTTTTCTCCTAGACAAACTATGGTTCAAAGATGTAATGTGTAAACATAAAACATAAACCTAAAAGGTCAGTGCATAATATGAAGGACTAGCTCGATACCTGTGCTTTGCTATGAAACTATGTGGTTGGGCTTAGTTTTTTAGGAGGAAAATAAGGGGAGGAAAATTCTGCCTCTGCCGACCAGCATCCATCGGTATTCATCTGGCGAGCGTCCTGTCAGTATATGAGACAGTTGAGGGCTGTTTGGACACTGAAACATGGAAACTGAAACAGTATTTGCTATGCGAGCAAGGAGGACATAGCAAGGAGCCTGGGCATGGCTTAGCTCAGCTATTCTATACTAAAGCTGCTTGGTGCTATGAAACTGAAACTTGCTCTCCTATACTTGTGTTTTGCATTTGGAACAGATTTATTTTCAAGTGGGGAGGGGAGGAGTAGAACTCCTGAGCATCAGAGCATGTTAATATATGAAATACTAATGCTCTCATGATCATTTTGAAAAATCCTTTCTTAGTGAGCACCTAGAAGCCAAGCAGAACATACGTGCCAAATTTCAAATAGGATTTACAGTCCTGGAGATTTTGTGATGAAGCGTGAGTGGTATTTCACTTTTATATATATAGATTAACTTGAATGTAAACATTAAAACATTAAATATACAGAAAACATACTCACCTTGGACATGGGCAATTAACCCAGTGTGAAATGGAAAGTAAAGGTGAGACCTCTTTTTCTTTAAAAGAAATAATGTTGGGCAATTGCACAGGTAAGTCATCATAAGGTACAGGAATGGTGCCACAATTCTGACAATGAATGATTGGAATAGGGGTGCCCCAATAACGCTGTCGTGAGATCAGCCAATCTTTTAATTTATTACTTGTTAAGAATCCTCCTATGTTTTTATTTTTGGCTTGCTGAGTGATGGCATTTAATGCCTTTTCTCTAGTCATACCTGTAAACTGTTTTACAAAAAAAAGTGTGTGTCACATTTCAACAATCACATTTTGTAACAAACTACTTCAAGGAACTAATCTAATTAAATATAAAGTACACACTACCATGAATAAGTAGGTATTCACAATTGAATTAATTTTGTATGTAATAAGAGATGGAATTCGTTTTTATTAATGGAAGGACAGAGGGAAGATTTTTCTATCTCAAAGGAAAGTTAAAAACTGAAGAAGGCAGCATCAAATTTCAATATGTACCTTAGTAGTGAACATACTTTTCTTTATTAAATATGGTACATCTTATCTCATATTGTAGTTCTAGAAACATTTGCTTTGAGATAACACACCTGTTTAGTTAACTTTTCTTATTATGGCAATGAAAAATAAATGTCTTTATTTTTTAAAAAAACGGCCTTTCTCAGCTACTGCTTGATACTCCATCACTGACAAATCAGCAGAACTGCTTTATAGGACAACTGCAGGATCTGGCAGTTGAAGGGAGTTGAACTTCTCATATTCTGGTCAAAATAAAATCTACATTATTAGCACAATTATGGATCTGTCCTGAACCCATATAAAAACTGGTGTCCTTTTAAGACAGCAGCATGTCATGAACACTAAACAACTCAGAGCCATTGCTGCAGGTAATTGTGGTTCATTCAGGTAATTCCTGGTTTTTCTCTCCATGGCTTATTTCTATGCTCAAATGAAGCATAAAGACTGCATAATTTGGAAGCTATTTAATTTGAATAATTTAACACAGCCTGTATAGATGTGCATTTAAATTAGTTTCATTTATTACTGTTTTCTGCACATTTAAAAAAATGTCTGATATATTATAGTACAATAAAATATGGAGATAAATACTATGCTCGAATTATTTGCAGGCATCATGGAAGAATGGGGAGATAAAGCAGAAACTTTTACTAAGATACCAACCTCTCCAGAGTTTATCAGTCTCTGTGAGCCATCTGGAAATGTTTCAATTATTTCAGCAAAAGCAAGGCCCATCTTTTTAGCAACTTCAGCATCATCTGGGCTAATGCAAGGGATTCCTGGAAAGAAAAAAATATGTTAAAACAAATTTCCAACATAATTTTATTTATTTTTTTATTTTATTTTTTATTTTTATTTTTTATTTATTATTTTTGTCAATTGCTTACAAGATAATAGGTATAAGTAAAAACATAGTTATGAATAGATACATATAAGAAAGGAAAAAAAAGGACAGGGACAGGCACGTTGGTGCGCTTATGCACGCCCCCTACAGATCTCTTAGGAAAGGGGTGAGGTCAATAGTAGACAGTCTAAGGCGAAATTTTTTGGAGTTTGGAGAAGAAACCACAGAGTCAGGTAGAGTATTCCAGACATTGACCACTCTGTTGCTGAAGTCATATTTCCTGCAATCAAGTTTGGTGCAGTTAACCTTGAGTTTGTATCTATTGTTTGCTCTTGTGTTGTTATGGTTGAAGCTGAAGTATTTATTGACAGGTAGGACATTGCAATGTATGATTTTGTATACCATACTTAGATCGGATCGAAGGCAGCATAGTTCTAGGTTTTCTAGGTCTAGAATTTTGAGTCTGGTGGCATAAGGTATTCTGCAATGAGTAGAGGAGTGGAGAACTCTTCTTGTGAAATATTTCTGGACTTTCTCAACTGTGTTAATATCAGATACGTAACGTGGGTTCCAGACTGATGAGCTGAGTCTAGCAAATGTTTTGCATGTTCTAGTTAGCAGTGCAATATTACCAGAGAAAAAGATTAGGTTAACAACTCTTAACTCCTTTTTGGCTATGTCGTTACAGTGAGCTCTAGCACTTAGATCATTAGAGATGAGTACTCCAAGATCCTTGATAGAGTTTGGATCATCAACAAGGTCTTGACTATTCAGCCTGTATTTTATTTTCTGATATATTTTTTTTGCCAATATGTCGGACAGAGCATTTATTTGTTGAGATTTGAAGTTGCCATTTGTTTGACCATTTTGATACATAGTCAAGGTCTTTTTGAAGGGTAGCAGTATTGTCTGTGGTGTTGAATTGCTTTACATCATCAGCAAAGAGAACGCAGTTCCTCTTGATGTGATCACAGAAGTCATTTATGTAGAGTATGAAAAGAGTTGGTCCTAGAACACTGCCTTGGGGGGCACCACTGTTGACAGGTACAGAATTTGATAGGATGCTCCCAATTTTGACCATTTGTTGTCTGTTTGACGGGAATGCTTCTATCCAATTATGCAGGTGTCCAGAGATACCGTAAGATTTTAGTTTTAAGAGTAGTTTGTTGTGTACCACTGAATCAAAGGCTTTACAGAAGTCTATGTAGATTGCGTCTATTGCTTTGCCCTGATTGAGTTGTGTAGTCCACGTTTTTACAGTGTAAGAGTGTAAGAATTTCCACTTTTGTGTGAGTGTACACAAGGAGCTTTTCTTTTAAGAGTTTATCTAATGATAGCAATTGTATGCTCCTGTGTCTACTTCTATTCCCCTGAAATCTAATGTGCTATTTCTTAAGCATTCAATTTTCAAATTCAAAGTGACATCATCTTCTTTAAACTAAAATAGCAAATACTCCTTCCTTCTATTTTTTCCACAATAATCCAACTCCATGAAATGGGTTGGGCTTAGAAAGAGTAACTGGCTCAGTCACCCAGCTGACCTTCAAGCCTAAGGCAAAGTAAAACTAATGATCTCCTGGTGTCCTCAAAATCTAAATGTGCTAACCATAATGGTTATGTCAAGCAAATCTTTACTTTTGTTTCAAATGGTGGTCTTGTAGCCAAAGATAGATAGTTTTAATGTCAATAAAACTGAAATAAAAGTAACAGCGATGGTTTATTTTACTAACCTATTTTCAAATCAAGGCAGCCTTCAAACTCTGATTTTGTTGAGATGACGACAGGTACTTCCTGATTATTGAGTAAATTCATAGCAGTCACTGAGGTAAGAGAATCTGTAAAATGTACAGTTTGAAGCATTATTTCAGATGGTATATTACTCCATCGATAAATCTAAGATAAATAAATCATACAATAGATAATAGGCATTGCAGATGTCAGGAAGTAGAAGAAAACTCTTACCACATATGGTGGACATGTAAAAAAATACAAAAACACCAGAAATACATACCATGCACAATGCAGAAAATATTAAAATTAAAATAAAATAACTCTTTTTATTAGAAATAATTAAAAAAACTAATAAGATATATCATAGTTTAATGAGATAAATGTTTACAGGAGCAAGAATAAACTGCTCACTTTTGAAAAAAAACATTTCTGATAATATCTGATTGGGAATTCTTGGAAACTTGGCAAACATAGCAATGGCAAAACTAATAGTAATAACAGAAATTTAACTAAATTTAAGAACCATTCCATATATATAAAATATATCATGCAGCAGAGCAAATTTAATAATTTACAGACTGTTTTAAAAGGGGGGGGGGAGTTTGAAAAAGAAGAAAATGTTTCATTTCTCATCCAAGAAGCTTTATCAGTTATTCAGCAGAAAAAAACAGTCTAGTTGCCATTTGAAAAAACACTTTTGAGACATCTATGACCAGGATGACTGAGAATCTCCACAGACAAATCTACAGATTGGTTTTCAGGGGACCTAAACTTGTTAAAATATAGCAAACTAGCAGATATGTAAAAGACAGCAAGTTGGAAACTTACTTTTTTTTCTTTTTAGTTAATTCTCATTTTTGCTTTTTTTAGTATTTCAGAATTGCTGATTATTTTTGTTCTGTTCTTGGCTTTCTGGCTAAAATCAAGTATATTTTCATCAGTTTATCAACATGTATCTAAACACATATACTATACATATATCTATCTATCTATATATATATATTTATCAATATCTATATCTATCTATATTTCTATATATCTACATATCTATATCTATCTATCTATATCTATCTATATCTATATGTTTTCTGAGGCTTTCACGGGTATTTGTATGTGGATCTTTGGTTATTTGGGTTTTCTCCCGCATAAAATTGGAAGTATCTAGGCAACGTTTTGATGAAGACTCATTCATCATCTTCAGGCTTGTTTCTTCAGCTCTGTGCTTCTCAGAATAATGTGAGCTTGCAGCTGCTTCTTCCTTTTAACTGCTAGTGGGGGGGTGACTTGATTGGGTGGGGGCTTGGCTGTGTTCTGATTGGGTGGGGGTGTGTTCTCATTGGTTTGGGGTTTAGCTGTGTTCTGATTGGTAGGGGGGTTGGCTGTGTTCTGATTGGCTGGGGGTGTGTTCTGTTCAGGTGGGGGTTTGGTTGTGCTCAGGTTAGTCTTAGTTGCTGGGGGATTTGAGCTGGTGAGCTGTGATCTTGTTGTTTAGCTTCGCATTCGTGGTCGTGCCACATCTTCATGGTGGGTGTCAATTCACTTATGTATGGGTCAGAGGGGTTTGAAGCAGGTAGTGGTGCAGCTGCGGTACAGCTTCTGGTCCGTGGTCGTGTCTCATCTTCTGTGTGGGTGTGAGTCTTTTTTCTACGTGGAAGTATGGTGGTAGCATCTTGTGTGGCACTCGTGGGTGTGGGTCTGGTGTCATTCTTCACGTTAGGTACTCATTTATTAATGAGGGCAGGTTTCCAAATGGTTGGTAGGCGGGAGGTATCATCTCGTTTATTCATGCTGTGTGGGCGTTTTTCTATCTCTATGGCTTCTCTGATTATTCTGTTGTTGAAGTGTTCGGTTTTGGCGATAGTTCTGGTATTTTTAAAGTCAATTTCATGTCCTGTGGCTTTGAGGTATTGACCAGGGAAGAGGTCAGTTCTTCAACGCGTGCACTTATTCTTCTGTTAGTTTGTCCGATGTATGTGGTGGGGCAGGCAGTGCAAGGGATTTCATATACTCCTTGGTTTTCTAACTCGATTTTGTCTTTAGGGTTTTTCTTAGGATGGTGGATATTTTTCTGTTTGTGCAGAATGCTGTTTTAATGTTGTGTTTTTGGAGGATCTTGCTGATTTTGTCTGTAGTGCCTTTTATATATGGGAAGAGGGCTTTGCCATTCTCTTGTTCTCTGCCTTGGCTTTTGGTTGGGGTTTCTTTTTGGATTAGGTGGGTAATCTTTTTTTTTAATCCATTGGCTGTAAGTACATTAGTGAGAGTGTGTAGTTCGGTTTTTAAGTGTTGTTCGTCGGCTAAGCATTTTGTTCTGGAGATGAGTGTCTCGGCTATGGAATTGATCTGTGCTGGGTGGTGGAGTGAGAGTGCATGTAGATAGTGGTTTGTATGTGTTTTCTTCTGGTAGATGGTGTGTCCTAGGGAGCCATTGGATTTTTTGTATACTAAGACATCTAGGAAGGGAAATTGGTTGTTGGCTTCTGTTTCCATGGTGAATTGTATTTTGGGGTGTAGGCTGTTGAGGTGTGTGAGGAAGTTGTTCAGTTTTTCTTTCCAGTGTGGCCAGATTATGAAGGTATCATCTACGTATCTGAGCCAGAGTTTGGGTTTGTGATCATATTTTTCTAGAGCTTGTGTTTCAAAGTGTTCCATGTAGAGGTTTGCGATGACAGGTGAGAGGGGTGATCCCATGGGTGCTCCTTCTATTTGTTTGTATTTTTGTCCATTGTAGGTGAAGTATGTATTGGATAGGCAGTGGTTGGTAAGATCTAGGATGTACTTGGAGTGGGTTGTATTTGTTTTGGATGGCTGTCAAGGCTTCTTTTATAGGCAGTTGGGTGAAGAGGGATATGACATCAAAGCTCACTAGTAGGTCGCTGGGTTGTAAGTTTTGTTTCTTTATGAT
>BLBF01000095.1:2740426-2758102 GCA_015471245.1 Laticauda colubrina | reverse complement strand
ATTATTCCAAGACTGTCAGGTCCCCATAGATCCCTATAGGGATGCTGCCATTCTGATGGTGACATTTTATGACATTTTCTTATTTCTGATTTTTCCTATACTTTGATGTACCTTCCTGGGAAAAGGAGGGAGAGGGAGGAGGGACCATCTGTTTTGTCAGATCCAGAGGGACTAGTAAGTGGTGCCTGAGAACACCTTCTCAGTTCAAACTTATCACAACAACTTCACATCTGTGGATTGGCTTTCTTGCACTGGAAAGGGTTCCTACAACCTTTAACCTAACAGTTTTGAGTGGGAACTTCAGATCCTGCCTATTCTCTTTGCTATCACTATCTCCTAATAAAAGTTCTTTTTGAACTGCTGCCTGTTTCAAGAGTTCTACTTTCTTGAGAATAGGAGAGGCAAGTCCTTACAAAAACATATAAATACAGGATTTAAATATATTATATAAATATCTTTGTACTGAAATATACTAAAATACTGAGAATATGGAGTAAGAGACAATCTATATAACTAGATTTAATAATACGTAAGTTGATTATCATAGTATTAATATTTTATGGGGATATCTCTTTAAAACTCTCTCAACTAATTACTATTTTAAATATTTTGTCATAATAGCAATATTATATTTTTGGTTTTACTTCATCATATATACTAATTTTAATACTTTATCATTAAAATGTTTAAATAAAAAATAAGTTAAAAAAGAAACATTATTTCACATTGTTATTTCAAATGTTCAGTTTTACTAAGAATTTCTGTTCTTCTATTTTTCACAACTTCAGATTGAATTTGCTTTCCTAATTCTCAACAGTGTTCTAAAAGACTAATATGGATTAGACATTTTGGCCACCTCAAAGGCATTTAAATTAATCTCTTACTTAAAAGAAATCATGACAGAATTAAAACTTTTAACACATCTCTACAAAAACTTTAACAATATTTTTAAAATACACATTTCTGGGATAAAGAATTTGATTCTCCAATAAAGCACCATGAATGAATTCAGGTTTTTAAAATATTAAAGTACTATCTACAAATCTGAGATTATGGTTAATTCATCAAAAATGAATTTAGAGTGTACGTATTTGATTCTTTTGAAACGTATTTGATTGATACACATTTGAAAGGATATTAATTTTCTATGCTTGAATATGTAAAAAAATTGTTACAATCGTATGATCTTTTGGTATTTTTTTAGACACTTTATTAAGGTATATACCCATGATGGTGAACCTATGACATGCTTGTCGTGTTGGAAGTGGCATGCAGAGCCACTTCTGTTGGCACCCAAGGTCACTTGGAAGAGCTTCACTGTGCATGCACTGCCCGCCCAATAGCTGATTGTCAGGTATCTGGTGCACATGCACAGGGGTGCATGGGAGACACACGCACATGTGTAGGATGCGGAGGGCCCCACATGCATTGCCTTCTGGGTGCTGGCATGTGAGCGCGCATACGCAAGCCCGCACACAATTTTCAGCATAGGAGCCCAAAGAGGTTAGCTACCACTGGTATATACTGTAAACAATTATGTTAAATGTTAAAGATATTAATGCAATGTTGACTTTTATGCAACAGCTTTGGAATTTAACTGTTTATCAGGAATGAGGGGAATGGGATTAAAGAATTACTCTGACAAATTAGAAAATCAGATACTAAGGAATGATTGTCAGGAAATGTAATCAGATTCAAAAAGTCAGTATTATCTATTAATAAAAGGATGCTGTAATATGTATTTTATGAAAAAGATTTTGTGGTATTTTGGACAAAATTTGTTCTGTTCATATTATTTTAAAAGGTAAGAGACAGTGCAGATTTTACTCTGCTAGTTGTTGATCACTATAGGGGGCAGTGCTCATCTCTGTTTCAAGACCATTGAATCAGAGCTGTCCGAAGACAATTCCATGTGCCCAACATGACATGTGGAACGCTGTTACTTTCCCACCGAAGTGCTACCTATTTATCTATTTGCATTTGCATCAATGATGGGATTCAAATAATTTAACTGGTTCTCTGCCCTGAGTGGATGTGACTAGGTAGGTGTGGCCAATTGGTTTGCCCCCCCCCTTGAAAATTTCTCCTTAATCCAACTCACAATAAAACAGCACAATGAAATAGTACTGTTCCAATATTTAGAATAAAATAGAATAACAGAGTTGGAAAGGACCTTAAGATGTCTTCTAGTCCAAACCCCTGCTTAGGCAGGAAACCCTACTCCATTTCAGGCAAATGGTTATCCAATCTCTTCTTAAAAACTTCCAGTGTTGGAGCAGTTATAACTTCTGGAGGCAAGTTGTTCCACGGATTGTCAGGAAATTTGAGGGACTCCTACAAAAATGAGGGAGTCAATCTATTTTCCAAACCACCAAAAGGTACAACAAGAAACAATGGATGAAAACTAACCAAAGAGAGAAGCAACCTAGGACTAAGGAGAAATTTCCTAAGGGTGAGACCAATCAACCAATGGAATAGCTTCAGAAGTTGTGGGTGCTCCATCAACAGAGGCTTTCAAAAGGACAGTGCCAGGAATCACTAAAACAATGCAGAAAACATAAAACAGCCATTCCCCTTTTTTAAAAAAAGTCAACCCCAAAGCAAACACAGCACCTGAGAGAGAAACTAAGAGCAATCGTTCATGCTAATTGAAAGCCTGGGCATGTTGTCAAAAGCCATTAATCCTTCCAACTCCATTATTCTATGTTCTCTATATTTTAAATTGGGTGCTTCACAGTAGAAGCAATGCAGATGGACCACACATGCATAAAATTCATGGCCTGTATGAGCAAGCTGCATCATTGTCCCCTCCTGTATCTTTCCCCTCAGGAAGAAACAAGAAGTAGACAACACTGCAGCAGCTTTAAAAGGGAGAACTCCAGGGAATATCAGCTGATCACATAAGTGTTACTTAATACTCTTTATAATGAAAATGTTTGTGATCTTGTTCTTCCTGAAGAACAAGATGGGTGATTGATGGGTTTCTCTGCCCTAATGATGTCAATTTCTGTTGTTTATTGACTTGATTCAGCATGTATGGCTGAATTCCAGCTGCAACTGTTAAATGGTTTTTGGCTATCTGCCTGGAGCTATTAACTGAAGCAAGAGAGAGAGAGAAAAGAAAACTATCTTGCACTTTATTTTTAGCTGGTTCTCTGAACTGCATAAGCAATCAACTAATGGTTAAGCAAATAGGTTGAATTGCACCTGTGATTTGCATGCTTTTGAAGGCTAGGTTGGCAGGAGCTGGGATGAGGACAATAACTCATCCCATTGTGTGGTGCTTAGGTTTCCAGCTAACAGGCCCAGCATCTTAATCACTGAGCCACCATCCGTTCAGATCATATTATAACAATATATTAATTAATAAACCAGAGACTGTTGATGAGTATAAGGTAGGTTCTTCCATCTTATTTTTTTGTATTTTTATTGGTTTGGGGTTGTCTTTCTTTCTTTCTTTCTTTTTATCCATACATTTGTGTATGAGTAAGGTTAAAAAAAAGGAAGGTCTAATGTAATGTTTTGCTATTAACTATGCATAAAGCCATCTTTGAAGATCAAATATTATTTGTTTGAATTGAGATCAACATTTTTGAACTTAATAAGCTTTTAAAGAATACCAAATCTATCTTTCATTTTTTTTCTTCAGTTAATTTTTCTCCTGAATTTATTCTCCAAGGTTTTATGAATAACATCACAATGGAGATCTCCCTAAATTTTTATTATTACATTAAGAGATTTTTGTTCCCATACATAACTTTTCAAAGATTATTCCTTAAAAATCCATGTGTTGTCTATGTATGAGTATTTGTTTATGTTTTAGTTATTTTACTTACCAAAAAGGGTTTGTTCTATTAAAAGGGACCACTTCTCTTTTCCTCTTGATTAACACAATAAAATGTTATATTCTGACTAATAAGAACAGAAGCAAATATTTTAGGGGAAAATTAACCATATACAATTGATAATCCTGAGTGATTGCTCTAATTCGGGTTATATATTGTAGTATTTGCTTGACTATGTTTTGTGATCATTTTGACCGATAACCATCAATTCAGATTATATATCTGTATCTATTTTTTGGTAGATGTGACCTTTTATGATGAAATATGGTATGTGTAAACTGACCAGTTCTGATTGACCAAAACAAGCAATGTTAAAATGGATAGTAAATTACCTTTTCCTTGAACAAATTCCCTCTGGAAAATTTCTTTGAGAAGGCTATTTCCATGTAACAATCGATGGTTAGATGAGATATACAAATGGGATGAGCCATATATAGCTTCAGGTACTGAGGCATATGCTGCTATTGTTTCTCCTGTTGGTTTGTTATTAATCTGCCAAACAAGGAAGTAGGATTATTACAATTTATTCAAAATATCATCCCTTTACAGGTATGTTTGAAACACTGAAGACATACCAGTTGTGTTTTGAGGATAATATGAAAATAGCATATCCTGCTTTGATTTGAATATATTGCTAAACATTGCTTTCTTTACATTGACTATAGTTTGAATGAATTTCTGGATCTGATCAAGTTGGCCAATTATAGTTTGGGATCATTAGCTAGAATCATAAATGGACTGTAGTTACTTTATGAAATTTGGCTTGTGTTCATTTCTTAGAAATTCAACAGAGAAAAGAAGAGTGCCTTGTTCATTCATTTCAGTGAAATTACTCACATAGCTTGAAAACTTTTTCCTGGGGTTTCACATTTCTTCCTTGTCTAAAAAGGTTTTATTTGTGCATTTTCTTACTAATATATTTTTGTTAAGGTGGCCATAGATGCTTTTATATTTTAAGAACTATATCTAATGTGGGCTACATATTGAAAGTTCCCTTTGTTTTTAATAACTGTAACTGTAGCCTTCTCCATCATCAGAAACCATTTATTTTCTGTTGCCAGAAAGTACAACAGTGGGCATTTCAATTACTCTTCATACAATCCAATTTTGAAGGACTCTACTCGTATTTCACAGATAAATTCTAACAGCTTTCAAACATTTGCAATTTATTGGGGAAAGGGGCATTGGTTCTACCTGATATGCCTCTTCTCAGGGAGTCGAAAGGAGAATCTAGGCTGGGTTATCTCAAACCTCGTAGCTCTACAGATCAAGTTTAAAAACTGCAGACAGCCCCCTTGGTAACGGTCTCCAGTTCTGAATGAAGTCGAGGCAAATTCCACTGTCCATTGTCCTCTGAAAGATAGTCCTCTTGATGGAAATACTTTTCCTGACTCTGACCAGACAGACTTCAGGGTGGGACTGAGAAGAGGCGTATCAGACAGAATCAACACCCCTTCTCCACTGAGCTGAAGGAAGAATCTAGGCTGGGACATATAAAGTTGGCTGTTCTACAGGCGGGAATTGGTCTGGTCTGAGGTCCTTGCCTCTACATGTATGCCCCTGAAGGACTCTGCTGCCAAAGGCCACTTCCGCTGAGGCAAAAGTGTCAATCTGATAATGTTTGATAGATGACCACATTGCAGCTTGACAAATGTCTAGAACCGATGCCTGTATTGCCCAGGCCACAGTAGTCGCCACACTTCTGGTAAAGTGTGCAGTGATTCTCCTGGGTACAGGAAGAGCCTGTAACTCATAGCTTGAGCAATACAGGCTCTGAGCCAGTGACCCATGTGGAAGATGTCACTCTGCAGCCCAAGGTTGATGATGGCTGAAAGGAAATGAATAGGACTCAGTCTTCCTGAGGGAAGAGATTAGCTTGATGTAAATGTGGAGGGCCCTCCTGACGTTCAAGGTGTGCCATTTCATCTCCAGAGCATGTTTAAGCTCTGGGCTAAAGTCAGTCAAAATCAACTCCTGTGAACAATGGAATAAGGAGTTCACCTTGGGCAGAAAGGTAGAGTCCAACTACAGAACCATGCTGTCCACAAAAAAAACACAAAGATCCATTCTAACTGATAAGGCTGCCAACTCTGAGATACACCTGACTGATGTAATGGCCACTAGGAATGACACCTTGCACGTGAGTAGATGCAGGCTGGCTTCACACAGAAGTTCAAATGGAGAAGTCAGCACCTTGGGCAAGTCCCATCAGAGGCTTCAAATTTGTGGCTCCCTGAAGGAAGGCTCTCAACTTGGGGTGTTGGGCAAGAGTGTGAGTCCTTGAATGAAAGTACTGAAGCCAAAGCAACCACCTGTATCTTTAAGGTATTGGGGGAAGAGACCTCTGTACAAACCATCTTGCAGAAACTCCAACACATCTGCCACTGACACCGAAGTAGGCTCCAATTGGTGGCTGGGCCATCAACCACAGAAAATCTTCCACATGGCATCGTATATTCTGCCTGTGAAAGTTGTCTGGCCACCTGGATCATCTGAATGACCTTTTTTTGGAAAACCTCTCCCATTTCAGGAGCCAGACGGTCAACTGGAACTATTCTGGCTCGGGATGATCAATTGGACCCTGGCTGAGGGTGACTCTGTTCAGGGGAATTCTCCAAGGTCTGTCAACCAACAGGCCCACCAGATCGGTGAACCAAGGTTGCCTGGACCTGTAAAGGACTACCAACAAAACCTCCACTCTCTCTATCAGTACCTTTCTGATTGTCCCTGGGATCAGCGGAAGGGGGGGGATGGCATACAATAGCCCCTGGGGCCACCTGCACCAGAGAGCATTGACTTCTTCCGCTCCCAGTCCTGGAAACCGATGGGACCAGATGGCATTTGTCCAGATTTATTGAGAGCCCATGCTCCTGAGTTATCCTGATTGTTGTTATCAAATCCTCCTCCACCTAGAATCGGGAAGAGAATTCTATCAGGATGTCGTCCAGATAACACTGGATCCTTATGGAGGTATGCCACTACAGCCATCAGGAGCTTGGTAAATGTCCACAGGGCTGATGCCAGGCTGAATGGAACAGCTCTGTACTGAAGGTGGCGGATTCCATAGCAAAACCTCAGGAACTGATGGTGGTCTGAATGGATGGGCACATGGAGGTAGGCCTCCATCAGGTCTACCGAGGCCAAAAAGTCTCCCTTCCGAATACCCATGAGCATTGAGTGAAGGGAGTGCATCTTGAATCTCTGGTATATCAGATGCCTGTTGAATCCTTTCAAATTGAAAATTGATCACCACCACCCCGAGGTCTTTGGGATGACAAACAAAATGGAATGAAATCCCTGTCCCCTCTGGTTCACTGGAACCGGCTGGATGGTGTGGATATCCAGCAAAGGCTGGATTGCCGATTCCATGGGTGCCCTCTTCGTTGGGTCCTTGGAGACTGGGTAGCACATAAAGACCCAAGGGGGGTGGGGAGAAAGAAATTCCAGGGAGAGTCCTGATCAAATAATTGCCAGGATCCCAGCGTCTGTTGTATTCTCTTCCCACTTCTGCCAGAAAAGACCCAGATGGCATCTATCTATGGGATATCCCTATGGGATAGATGTCTCTGGCATCACTTGTTGCGTCTACATGGCCTAATGGATCCCTGGAAGGACCTCTTGCCCTCTGGCCTCTGATGGCGTCTGGCAGCAAAGGCTGGTCTATCAACCTGAGAAGATCACTGAAATCACTATTTGGACGGGGAAAGCTCGCCCCAACCTTCCCCTGTCTAAAGGAGGGCATCCTGAAATAGGGTGAAGGGCAGTAATCAAAACGCCTTCCCTGAGAAGAGAGGATATTTCGCTTGTGTCTGGCCTCCATTGAAAAAAGATTCAGTGACTCCCTAAAAAGCCTCTCCCCCTTAAAGGGGGCTGACACCAGCTTCCATTTGTTCTTGGAGTCCATTTGCCAATTTCGTAGCCAAAGAATCCTACATACTGTTACAGAAAAGGCAATGGCTCTGGATGAAAATTTGGCTGCAGTGAGCATAGCATCTGCTGTCAATTGTGCTGCGGCTATTATCTTATTTAGATCCTGATGCACCTAAGGTCCTCATGTGGAATTCTGCCCTGCAATTGCCTCAGCTACTGCAGAGAGGCCTGTGTGAAAAAGGACGCAGTTGTGGATGCTCTGATGGCCCAGGTGTCGGCCTGATGTGCCCTGCAGAGCGCCATCTCCTCCTTCCGGCCCTCCCCCTCCACGTCCGGTGGTTTGACCAATGAGGATGCTAGAGCCGCAACTGGGCCATCCACCTTTGGCACCTCAATGATGTCCAAAAGATCTTGATTTACATTAAACAAAGTCATCTCCGACCCACTAGGGCGAGTGTACACCCCTTAGGAAGGCCCACTGCTTCTTGAACACATCCAAAACTTCTGGGGCACAGGAACAGCACCCACCACTGATGTTTTCTCAGTGGAGATATAATCCTCCTGCTCTTCTCCTTCTTGGGTGACCATGTCCTTCTTTAGATGGGCCACGTTCTTAGCCTTAATCACCAGAGTCTTAAATAGAGCCAGCTGGAAAAGGCTCCTAAATAAGGGGATGCCTGCTGCCCCTGTCTCATCTTCTGAAAAGTCTCTTTCTGGTGGGAGTCCATTTTGGAACACAAGATTGGCTCCTCCCTGAGGGAGATGGAGAACAATCTCTGATAGGTCAGCTGTTCCCCCGAGGGTTGCCAATGTACCTAAGGAATGCCTCTGTCAGTGTCCAAAGATGACAACTGGCATTGTTGGTTCAATTCTGCTTGAATTTCTTGTCTAATGGCTTGAGAGATCCAAGCTTTCATCAAGGCTGGCATCTCTTAAGTCCGAGTCTCCTCAGGGCAAAGTCCCACAGCTTAGGCATAAAAGTGACCTCTGGCACAGATCTTATTCTGCTGAAAGACTGACCTCCCAGTCCAGCTGCCATAAGCCCTTCTGTCTGCTCAGAAACAGAATAAGCAGCCTCTGCCATAATTTGGAGGATTCCCTGCAAATCTTGATTAATTAAGCCACTGGGTGACCAGGCTGTCAAATACTGTCTATTATTTGCTAATTGGCCTGGCTGCATGCTTTCATGGGGAATCTGAGGAGATATGGCACTGCTGTCAGCTATCTTGGATCCCCTCAGAGCCTTGTTGAATTCTTTGTCTAAGGCCTTCTGTCTGCACCTGGCCTGTCTCTCCTCTGCCCTATAAGGTCTTTTAGGGCTAGGGCTCTGGCTCTAATTCTGGCTGCTCTCTCTAAACCAGCAGACCTGGGCTTGGCTGATCCTCTGACAGCTTTCCCTCTGCTCAGCTGAAGTGCTGACAATTCATGATCAGCTCCCCTGGCCGCCATTTTGAGTGCACCAAAATCAACTGTCAGTGGCAGAAAGAGGAAAAATATTTAAAAAATATTATTTTCTGCTGTCAGAAAGTACACCAGTGGGCATTTCAATTACTCTTCATACAATCCGTTACCGGGGGGGGGGGGGTCTACCCATATTCACAGATAAATTCTAACATATAGAATTTAACATCTAATAAACATTTGCAATTTTTTGGGGAAAATAATTTTCAGTGATTTCCAAGGAACAACTTACTTTCAGCATAAACTCAAAATAACACCCAGTGCAATCCCCAAGCCAATTAGCTTGCATTTCCTTTATTCCATACCATTTGGGGAGATTTGATAAACCGTCAAGCAGGGCCTGCAATAATGGTAAGAGGACATTTTAAATCATTGACATTAAAGAATAAGAACATTTGTACAAAACAAATTGTGTATGGCCTCTGTATATCGAAGAGTACTTATGAAAAATACACAGGCATTTAGCATCTGCAATCACCCCTAAAAGTAGTATAGAGACAATATTCTTCCTTGAATTTGAATAGCTTTTATCATATATAAAAGATTATCTAGGTTTTAACATTACTTTTAATAGTGTAAAAGAATTCCTAGAGCTTGGAAAAGAGCTATCTGCACATTCCCTCTTCATCAGGAAGATGATGGCCTCTCTACTTTATCAATGGAGGGTTAGCAAGAAGATCAAGGAATCCCCATCCTAATGATAAACCCTAACCCTAACCCTATCCTCTTTTCAAGACTACTATAATCTAATCCCTTTTCTCCTTTCAATACATTTGTAATAAAATTCTGTGAAGATCTAGCTTTCTCAGTAAGCAGCTACCAGGACTTTGAAAAAAAACATAAAGCAAATACTGCATATTATTCTAATTATTATAATAATAATGTACACACACACATACACACACATATGTATGTGTTCATGTGTGTGTGCATGCACGCATACACACATATGTTAGGCTTATTATAAGTATTAGAATAACGTGCAGTATTTGCTTTATGTTTTCCTCTTGGAGTGTCTTAACTTTATTGTCAAGCTAAAGATGGAATAGATGAACTCTTACGTCAGACAAGCCCAGTACAGAAGCAAAGAAAAAAATTAAGCAGGGTTTGATGTAATTCTATCTTCAGATTTGCTTATTTATTTATCCTATCTTTATTATTTTTGTAAGTCAAGGTGATTAACATACTTAATACTCTTCCGTCATGTTTTCTCCATAACAATCAAAGAGTTCAGGGAACTCAATCAAAGAGACACAAGAGCCAACAGATGACAAAGACTAAGAAAAAAATTAAGAGGATGGGAGAAGAAATCAAACTATTATTGATAAATATAAATGGATTAAATTCATCAATGAAGAGAAAAAAAAACATTGGCAAAACTAATTAAACCAAAAGTACACAAAGTATGTTTACAAGAAACACATAGCCAAAAAACAGACGAAAAATATTTAGAATGTCCTAAATTAGGAAAACTATATATAGCACCAGCAGATTTGGGGGGGGGGAGGGGGGAGAGAAGCCGTATATGTTTAGGAGGAAATAAAAACAAAGTTAATCTTCGCAGATCCCAAAGGAAGAATACTAATAATGGAAATATGGATAGCCCAAAAACCAGTACTATTAATAGTAATATATGCACCCAATGAAAATCAACAAGAGTTTTATAAAAAATTACACAAGAAGATTATTGAAACAGAACAATGAAACATATGCAGCATAGGAGACTATAATGCAATAGTAGATCATAAAAAAGACTATAGTTAGCAAAAAGAAAAATAGAAAGAAAAGATTATTACCAAAAATGTGTTTCGAAATGATAGCAGAACTCAACTTAATAGATGTATGGAGACAACTGAATGCAGATAAAAGACAATTCACCTACTATTCTAACCCACACCAATTGTGGCCTGGATGGACTGGGAAATAGGAAAAGAAGTGGAAGACATAGAAATAATACCAAACACTTGGGCAGAGCACAACTCACTTAGAATAACCTGGAGAGGTCAGAAAAAAAACAAAATGAAGATGGACTTTAAACACACAAATATTAAGAGATAAAGAATTTACTCCAAAATTCAGAAAAGAATTAGAACTATTTTTCAATGAAAACACAACACAGATCAATACAAAATCTTTGAGATACTGTGAAAGCCTACATAGACAGAATTATAATTTCATATACAGCCAAAAGAAGCAAAGAGAGGTAGAAACAACAAAATACATTACAAGAAGAAATTAAAAATGTAGAAACCCAGCTAAAGAAAACACCACAAAACACTAAATTTAAAGAACTATTGACTTTAACTAAACATAAACATTACATATTAGAATAAGAAGAAATGGTGAAAAACTTAAAAGCAGCTAAACTTGCCTTTTTTAAGCAAGCAAATAAACCGGGAAGATGGCTTGCGCATAGATCAAAAAGAGAGAGAAAAGACTTATACATCAATTACAAGATGAGGATGGAGCAATGGAAAGGGGAAAAAAGATTGCATACCAATATTCGGAAGGTTTGTATAAAAATGAGGAGGTAGATGAGGAGAAGATAAGAGAGTATTTGAAAGAGGAAGGGAGCCCATTAATAGCAGAAGATTTAAGGGAAAGCCTATCTAAAGAGATAACCATAATAGAATTGAAACAAGCAGTGATAGCCATGGTGCAAAACTCAAATATGACATTATTCAATTTGTGGAAATATATGTATCATAGGATAATATAAAATACATTATTTTAAATTTATATAGGTACTGTCCAGTCCTGTCTGACTCTAGAAAGTGGTGCTTCTCCCCATTTCTTAGCCAAAGGAGCCAGCATTGTCCAAAGACACTTCCAGGATGACTATATGCCAAGGTGCTTTTGCCCTCCCACTGAAGTGGTACCTAATTATCTACTTTAATTTGTATACTTTTGAACTGCTAGGTTGGCAGCAGCTGGGGCAAGTAATGGGAACTCACTGAGTTGCATGGTGCTTGTGTCTCAAACCCTGGCTGTCAGCTTTCCAGCTTACAATCTCATTGTCTTTAACTGTTGAACCATTGTGCCTCCTCTTAAATTAAACTAGTGTATAAATATAATGCAATAGTCTATTGTGCTTTTTCTGATTTGTCACAAGAAACTGAAGCTTTAATGAATACAATGAGCAATAGAAAATAGGAAAAAGAGAAGCAAGGCAAACATGTACTGTACAGGCACATGACTCATTTCTGAGCTAATTGACTATCATTTGTTGGATTGGTTTATTACATCTGTGCCCAATTATATGAAAATTATATGAGCAGGGAAAACAAAACCAGAAGACTTCTGAGGGACTACACGATCCTTTTTAAAAGAGAGTTTAAATTTTAGATTAAAGCAAACAAACTGAATTCAACTTCCTGGTGGATAGCAAATTTGCTCTCTCAATAAAAGGAAGATAACTTGGTTTCGAATTAGATAATTAACAAGATGCAAATAAAAAAATCCAAAACGCAAGTTTGAATTTAGCTACAGAAAATGAGGTGATCCTGTTTTAAAAATTAAAGAAAAATCCAGAACAATTACTTTGAGACAGAAATAGAGTATAAGGTATTCAATGTGGGATATGTTTGATGAAAAATGTCACTGGTACATTTGAAAATAATTATTGTAAATAATTATAAAAGGAAACAACATTAATTTCATAAAGTAAGCATACTAAACAAGCATATATACATCTATTGAAACAGAGAGACAATTTTAACCAGTTTTTCATTTCTATCAGGCATTTTGATATTAAAATAGACAATGAAAATTAAGGCAACCATTAAACAGTAATCCAAATATATTTTTGAATGTAAAAAGTGAGAAAGAAAAAATAAAGATACCTTCTTTTATTCTTTTTTATACTACAAAGGTTTAAAGAAATATATCATTTATAATGCATAATTCTACCGCTATGGGAAGCAATTTTGACATGGTTGGAAAATGTCAGTCAATAATACTAGTTGCTAGGAGACAGTGAGAAAAGGGCGGGGTGTTTCAAGTAAAGTGATAACCTAGGTTGAAAACTGATATGAGATTTGTTTATCTTCTACTGTGCTCAGAGAAGTTGGAAGTCAATGTCCCCTTTTCCTTCTTTCTCTCTTTCCCCTTGTATCTCACACCCCCTTTTCGGCTTTCCCTCTCCTTAATTTCTAATTTTTTCTTTTCTTCTTTGTATTTTATATAATAAAAATAAAAATGATAAAGAAAACTGGTAAGTGATAAAGAGATATTATTATCCAGAACATTTCCATTTTTTTCTCGCTCTCTTGCACTTTTGCCTTCAAATACAATTTATATAATTAAATTGTCCTCTATTGAATAACAAAAACAATATGCGAGTCATTAAAAGTAAGAATTAAAAATTATTCTTCCAACTTATGGAAAACTACCGTGTTTCTCACATAAGGCCGGGCCTTATTTTTTTTTGACCCCCGAAAAAACGGCTAGGCCGTCGTTTCGGGGGTGACTTAATTTCCTCCCCCACTTTTGGGGCAGTCTCTTTCCGGCAATTGGAGCTCCCCAAGTGTGGTCAACAGCAACTTCGATTGGCCGTTAGAAGTGGCCTGGGGTGAGCGCACACACACACACTCCCCTCACCGCAAGGCCGCTTCTAACTGCCGATCGAAAGCTCCCTTGAGGACACGGTCCCCAGCTGCTTCGGGGCGATGCGTGGCTGCCCCTGTCCCCTCACCTTTAGAGCAGTCTCTTTCTGGCAATTGGAGCTCCCCAAGTGCGGTCAACAGTACTTTGATCGGCCAGTAGAAGCGGCCTGGGGCAAGTGCACACACACCCTCCCCTCACCGCGAGGCCGCTTCTATCTGCCGATTGAAAGCTCCCTTGAGGACACAGTCCCCAACTACTTCGGGGTGAGGCGTGGCTGCCCCTGTCCCCTCGCCTTTAGGGCAGTCTCTTTCCGGCGATTGGAGCTCCCCAAGTGCGGTCAACAGTCACTTTGATCGGCCAGTAGAAGCGGCCTGGGGTGAGCACACACACACACTCCCCTCGCTGCAAGGCCGCTTTGATCTGCCAATCGAAAGCTTCCTTGAGGACACAGTCCTCAGCTGCTTCGGGGCGAGGCGTGCCTATGCAACAGGTTCCCAACTGCAAACTCAATGCAACTGCAAGCTCAATGCAATGTACATATGCTGTTGTCAGAATAAATATCAGAGGACCCCAAGATTCCCGCTGCATTTCTGCTTCCTGAGCCAGCCGCTCTTCTTCATCCCCTCAGATAGCCACTTCCCCCACCCACCCGCCTCGATTTCCCATTGCAACCATTTGGATCGCAGGAGGGTTGCAAAATAAGTTTTTGTCTTCTCCTGTTCCACTCTTTTGAACTTCTCTCTGCAGTCTTGGAAATCCTCTCCTGGCGACTCCATCCCAGCTCCAACCCCATTTAGTTTCCATCCCAGACAAGCCCTGTCCTAGGTGCGCCTTGGGAATCCAAGGCTTGTTTCCTCTCCCCCATCTCTGACTTGAGTAGAGCAGGCACTGAGGTGGGCAGGGAGGGGGCGGAGTGGAGGGGCTCCTGGGTTTTTTGCCTGAGCTGGGTGAAGACCATCCTGGTAGCCCCAAAGGGTGATCTTTCAGATTGCTTTAATGATTAACAGGACACTTCCCTGAACCCCACCTCCCTCCAGTGGGGAGGACGGAAACTTTCTGGGCCTGGGAGAGATGCTGGCTGCATTGCAGGGGAGAAACACTCCCCCCCCCAAAAAAAGCCCCTTGGGGAAACGTAAATGAAAGAATAAACTCAAAGGGTCTTGGGACAACCCCCCCCCCCAAGTTAAAAAGAGAAAGGTGGCGGAAGAGCAGGGAACTTCAGGTTCAGAAACTCGGTTAAGCACAAGCTGCTACTTCTTCCCTCCCTGCCCTCATTTCACGTTGCCTTTGATTATAAAGCAGATCTTAATGATAAACAACCCTTTTGTAACTTACCAACTGCATGCCAAATCCCAGCCACCACCTCCAGGGGAACCACAAAACAACAGCCCAATTTATTTAAAATCCACCATTTTAATAAAAATAAATAAACCAAGCCATTTATTCAAATACAGGAACAATTTATTCAAACACAGGAACAATTTATGCAAACATACGTAGGAACAATTTATTCAAAAACAGTTATGTCATCTTCTTCTGGGACATCGTCATAACACTCCAAAGCCTGAATTCCTCCTGGCATCTCTTGTGATTCCATTGCCTGTAAAAGAATTGATCCCAATCGCTGATGTTTAGCAATAGAGATCCTCTTAAAGGAGTATCTCTTGTCCATGTATCCTGCTCATAGTGCATTGGCAACACAGGTGTCAGTGATGATATCCCATGCCTTCTTCACCCAACTCACAACCTCTGCCAGGTTAGGCTTCACAAAGTTTCCCCGTTGGTTTCTCTCTATGTGATTCTCAATATAGTCATTGATTTGTACCTGCAGATTGTCCTTGAATGATTTGTTTACTGAAATGTCTCGGGTTTGTCATTCCTGCTGGGATCATTATTTGATCCACTCTACTTTGTGCAAGGAAAAGCTTCGTGTCTTTGGCACGGTGAGTGCTGGCTGCATCCCATATCAGCATGCCTCTTTGGTCACCTCGCAGAACAAGTGGCAGTATTAACTCGATCCACTTCCTTATAACACCCTGTGTGCACCAAGCTTTTCGGTTTCAAGCACATAAATCCCTGAAACACGTTCAATTTTTTCTTTTTTGCCCTTGGCAATGACAAGAGGTGCTACTTTTGTCCCATCCAGGCGAATGACCAAGATGCACGTAATACGTGCACTTTCATATCCAGTTGATGGAATGTAAATTGATGAGGGACCCCTCTTATCAATGGTTGTTTGAGTCTCTTGGCCCCAAAAAACTGCAGTCTCATCCATCGCAATCATGTGAGAGACATTATATTTGGAGAAATCAATGGCATCAACAAATGATTTAAAAGCAAGTGCCCGTTTGACAATTTCAGCATCTTCTAGCTTGAAGAGCGAGGTGGATCTCCTCAAAGACAATTCATATCGCTGAATGAAGCCATCCAGCCAGCGATGAGAGACTTTGAATTCTCCTTGGGTAATTTCAAACTGTGGTGCCATTGCAAGGGCAAATGCTTGAATATCAGCCCTGCTTACAACGAAAGCCTTTGCTCTCCTGTCAGCAATCCATTGAGAGATGGTGTCTTCAAGTTCAGGATATAATGGATGCCGACCTGATCCACACCTGCGCTTCTTGGCATTTCCTTTCTGCACCTGTTGACTGAGGTTATCATACCCAGCTCTCCATTTTCGGACCATACGGAGATGCAACATACTCTCTTTGCAGAAAGCGGTCAGATTCTTATCACGAGAATCCTCCACGATTGCTTTCTTGAATTCCACAGAGTAGCTCTTTCTTTTTAAACTCATCTTCTCTCTGGACCAAAATAAAAATCAGTTTAGATCATTAACTCAATTAATCAATTAACCCAAACACATTAAGCCACCTTGGGGTGGTGGCTGGGATTTAGCATGCAGTTGGTAAGTTACAAAAGGGTTGTTTATCATTAAGATCTGCTTTGTGATCAAAGGCAACGTGAAATGAGGGCAGGGAGGGAAGAAGTAGCAGCTTGTGCTTAACCGAGTTTCTGAACCTGAAGTTCCCTGCTCTTCCGCCACCTCTCTCTTTTTAACTGGGGGGGAGGTTGTCCAAAGACCCTTTGAGTTTATTCATTCATTTACATTTCCCCAAGGGGCGTTTTTGGGAGGGGAAGTGTCTCTCCCCTGCAATGCAGCCACCCGGGCCCAGAAAGTTTCCATCCTCCCCTCTGGAGGGAGGTGGGGGTTCAGGGAAGTGTCCTGTTAATCATTAAAGCAATCTGAAAGACCACCCTTTGGGGCCACCAGGATGATCTTCACCCAGCTCAGGCAAAAACCCCAGGAGCCCCTCCACTCCGCCCCCTCCCTGCCCACCTCAGTGCCTGCTCTGCTCAAGTCAGAGATGGGGTGGGGGAGGAAACAAGCCTTGGATTCCCAAGGCGCACCTGGGAGGGGGCTTGTCTAGAATGGAAACTAAACAAGGTTGGAGTTGGAATGGAGTTGCCAGGAGAGGATTTCCAAGACTGCAGAGAGAAGTTTAAAAGAGAAGGAGAAGACAAAAGCTCCTTAAGCAACCCTCCTGCGATCCAAATGGTTGCAGTGGGAAATCGAGGCGGGGGGGGGGGAATGGGCTATCTGAGGGGATGAAGAAGAGCGGCTGGCTCAGGTAGCAGAAATGCAGCAGGAATCTTGGGGTCCTCTGACATTTATTCTGACAACAGCATATGTACATTGCATTGAGCTTGCAGTTGCACTGAGTTTGCACTTGGGAACCTGATGCATAGGCACACCTCGCCCCAAAGCAGCTGGGGACTGTGTTCTCAGCTAACTTTCAATCGGCAAATAGAAGCGGCCTCACAGAGAGGGGAGTGTGTGTGTGCGCTCACCCCAGGCCGCTTCTACCGGCCGAAGTGACTGTTGACGCACTTGGGG
>BLBF01000095.1:2701173-2740416 GCA_015471245.1 Laticauda colubrina | reverse complement strand
TGTTGACCGCACTTGGGGAGCTCCAATCGCCGGAAAGAGACTGCCCTAAAGGCAAGAGGAAGGGGCAGCCACACCTCGCCCCAAAGCAGCTGGGGACTGTGTCTTCAAGGGAGCTTTCAATTGGGAGATAGAAGTGGCCTCGCGGCGAGGGGAGTGTGTCTGTGCGCTCACCCCAGGCCGCTTCTACCGGCTGAAGTGACTGTTGACCACACTTGGGGAGCTCCAATCGCCGGAAAGGGTCTGCCCTAAAGGCAAGGGGAAGGGGCAGCCACGCCTCGTCCCAAAGCAGCTGGGGATTGTGTCCTCAAGGGAGCTTTCGATCAGCCGATAGAAGTGGTCTCACGGTGAGGGGAGTGTGTGTGTGCGCTCGCCCCAGGCTGCTTCTACCGGCCGATCGAAGTGGCTGTCGACCGCACTTGGGGAGCTTCCATCGCAGGAAAGAGACTGCCCTAAAGGTGAGGGGAAGGGGCAGCCAAGCCTCACCCCGAAGCAGCTGGGGACTGTGTCCTCAAGGGAGCTAGCTTTCGATCGGCAGATAGAAGCGGACTAATGGTGAGGAGAGTGTGTGTGTGCACTCGCTCTGAGGCCACTTCTACCGGCCGATCGAAGTGGCTGGTGACTCTGCCTTCGAGAGAGCTTCTATCGGCTATCAGGGTATTCTAGCCGAGGCTACCTGCAGGGCACTCCTAAAGGCAAGTTTTCATCCTGATTGGTTGGGAGTCTTGGTCTGTGTTTATTGGTCTTGGCGTTTGCTTGATCGGTGTTTTTGGTTTCTTCTTTCTCTTTTGTGGCTTTGATTGGCTGCCAACACTCTGTTCCTGTATTGGAGGCTTTCAGTGCAGCTTGGCTCCAATTAAAAGGAGGGCGATCATTTATTGGGAAGCTAGGTTTCATCTAGGTGTCTGGTTTGGGGTGTGTTTGAGCTGGAGGTATCAGGGGGAGTCTGTTTGTGCCCAGATGTTTGCCTGACTTGTGGTGTGGAGATCTTTCTCTTTGAGAGTGCAGGCTTCCAAATGATTGAAAGTCTGGTGGAATCATCTCTTTTATTCATGCTTTCAAACACCTGGGCACAAACAGACTCCCCTGTTACCTCCAGCTCAAACACACCCCAACCAGGCACCCAGATGAAATCTAGCTTCCTAATAGATGATAGCCATACTTTTACTCGAAGCCAAGCTGCACTGAAAGCTTCCAACAGAGGAACACAATGTTGCCAGCCAATCAAAGCCATAAAGCAGACAGAAGAAACCAGAAACACCGATCAAGCAAACTCCAAGACCAATAAACACAGACCAAGACTCCCAACCAATCAGGATGAAAAAAAAAGCATCCTGGCACAACAGTAGGCTAGCCTCAAATTTAAAACTAAACGGCTGTGATAGCCTGACCCACAGACGAACTCAATACAGAAGCCTGATGATGGCAGATGAGATTCTGCCAAAACGTTGCTACAACTTTAAAAGCACAACTACAATGACGTGGGATAATACCCGAAGGAAGCTGAACAGCACTCATCATATATATCTATCTATCTATATATATATGATATATATGTGTATATTATTCGATTAGCATGACCTGTCATTTTAACACATTTGTTCACAAGACATTCTTTAGAGAAGCAAGGTGCCCTAAGAATATTACATTAATGCAACCCTATCCATTTTTGGGAACAGCTATAAAGGTACCACAGAAGAGAAGACAATAATTCTATATAGATGTACTGATACTGATTTCTATTCCAACAAAGATCTTTGGAGTTGCTTGTGGTTTAGAATTTTTGATGACTACAGTATCTCCCTTCTCCAAAATCATTTATACTCACACCTTTGCATAAGCAGTTGTCTTAATGAACCACTGTTTAAGGTATTTTTTTTCCACCTTTGCTCCTGAACGCCATGAACAGCCGTTTTCATCAACTTGTTCGCTAGCAAGGACAGTCTGATCCACTGGGTCCCAATTCACCATTGCCTAAGTGATGCCCAAAATCAGAGAGAAGAAATACTAGCACGAGCAAACTCATTGGACAATTTTTCAAGTAGGAGATTGGCACAAATATTTATACTTCATGAACCCTTAAACATCTACTAATTTTCCAAAGCTTTTTATCTTTAGCCAGTTTCCCCTTATACTCAAGCGATCTTTTACTCTCCTATGTTAAAATCACATTTTGCTTATTCTCTAATCATTTCCAAGCCAATGCAAGGAGTTGATGTTTAGCCAAATGTTCTACTGAGATTGGGATCAAAATGCCTGAAAGTTCACTTACAAACCTGCAAAGTATATAATGCTAAATCATGTGAATCCAGTTGTGATTATGTCATGGTTATATCTAAGATATGTTTTTATTTTTCTGAATTGGGACACTATGCCTTATCCAATAAACAATAATTAAAACAAACACTGTTAGAGTGCAATATGTGAATCTAGCTTACATTCTTTGAAACCCTCCTCCCACTGTAGCATTTTATTTCTGAAGCGAGACATCCTCAGATGGATAGAAAAACTTTCTTTACTATGATTGCCCAGCATTCTCTTCAAAGAAGATTGCCTGGCATACATATTTATTTGTTCTGATAGCAATGTTTTTTTTTAATCTAACTCCTATGATTCTTTAATGTTATATAATACATAATGGTATGTATCATTTTTACTGAGGTGTTATTAATTGTAATGTTTTATTTCTTTGTATAATGTATAATTTATCATAATTGCGGTAAAAACACTGAAAAGTAGTGGAAGGAATGTTTAAGTACAAAGCAAATAATCTTTCTCATTTCTTTTATAAATCTACATCTTTTATAAATTTTATCTTTTGAGCTTCATACCTGTTTCACAAGCAATAGTTACTGAAATTTGGAAAGGTAATCTACAATATCAGTTTGTAAAACAACATGAAAACTTACTTCATTCTGATAGATTAAACCAGCTTCATAAAGCTTAATAAAAAGATATTGCGTCCACTTGTAGTACTTAGGACAGCAAGTGATTATTTCCTGTAAAAATAAAAAAAATCTATCAAGTCAACACAGTATGTTATTACCAATCATCTGATGCAGAACTCAAATGTTCTTTGTGAAAGGAGTCTAGCATTTTTATATCACTCATTTCCCCTATAAGGTGACTCTAGAGAAGGACAGAATAGGGATTTTATTAAAATCCACACATAGAACTTTGATAGGTAAGCAAAAAGGCATTTTGTTAAGATACTGCAAAAGTTTTAATCAAACCTACAAAAAAATATTTTGTAATCAATGCATTTCACACCCACCACACCACCGAAGTGTCCTTATCTTGAAATAACATTTGCTAAAACTGCTTTGATCCTGTTCTGGCTTATTCCAATTTCTGTTTCATGGTCAAAATGGGGGATGTTTTAAGATCAAACTATTTTCAAAGTAGGTGATCCTTTTTCCAAAATATTTTGAGGCTCTGAGTATTTTGTCCCCAAAATATTTGGTATACCTCTAATTTTGGTGCCAATAGTGAGTATCAAAGCATTGTTTTGGACACAAACAAAAGTAAACAGCTTTCTAAATAAAAGCAAAGAACAGTAACAGGATTTGAGTGCAAAAGTAATTCCCTACTTTTATAATTTTATTCTTTTTTTTCATAGCTCTGTTTATATATCTCTTATCTCTCAGGAGAGGATTTTATCACAGTTAATCTTATGGTATATAAAATATTTAATATTTATGTGCTTATGAAATATTTTCTCCAGCCTACCATACTGTATCGAAGCCTATAGTCACACAGCAAAATTAATATAAAAGAAATCATAAAGGAGTAGCTTCACATAGTTTTAAAATTATGAATCTGCACATTTTAGATAGTTTATAGGCAATAGTTTATAGGCAATTTTTTACTTGCCTATAAACTATTCCATGCTAAAATATATCAATTTCACTTTAAATATAAAATTTTCATGTAAATATTTATTTATTTTAAAAAACCTTACCCGATCCCAGCTGAAAGACAAGCCTACTACATCAAGCTGCTCTCGCATATGTTGAATATTACTGTAAAGCAAAACAAAATCTTTGTGAAAATTTATCAATTCTCCAATATGAACCATGATAGTTAGAACAGGAAGAGTTTCTCCAATCTGCACACTAGTTTTAACTATAATTTATTCTGCTAGAATATTTATGCAAGCTTATTACTTTGCTAGACAACTCAGTGACTTTCTCCATTCAATTTAAGAGACAAAATCAGACAAATATATGCATGATCCCAGGTTTTGAGCAAAACCAATTATACACAAATTCTAATAAAATATATATTTACCACATATATTGTTAACATTGGGATTTTCTCTGTAAAAAAGAGAAGTAAATTACTGTAGAAAGGATAAAGTGCTGCACTAATTTCATTAGGGTATGAGCTTTCATGAGTTATATCTCCCTTCATCAGATTCATGAAATAACTAAACTGGTCAAAGGGGTTGGAATGGACCTTGGATATATTCTAGTACAGCCGCTTGCCCAAGTCAGGGGTTCTAATCTCAGATAAATGGTTGCCCAATATTTTCTTAAAAATCTCCAGTGATGAAGCACAAATTCTTGTGGGCAAGCTGTTCCACTGCTTAATAGTTTCTTCTTAGTTCCAGATTGAATCTCCCTCTGATGAGCTCTCAGCTATTGTTTTCTGCCCTCAGGTGCTATAGAGAATAAATTGACATACTCTTGCCTATTGGAGTCCTTTAAGTATTGGAAGAATGTTATCATGTCTCCTTTAGTCTTCATTTCGTAGACTTTCTGCCTGAGCAGTCTTGCAGAATTCCTTTACTCTTTCTTTGCAGCCCTTGAGCTCTTGTGTTAGAAGAGAGCAACAGTTCTCTTTGAAAAGCAACAGTAGCTGTGTCTGTTGATTTCTTCCAGCCTCACTTCCTCTGCCTGCTCTGATGGCAATTCATTCAGTTGAATTTGATTGCTCCAGACAATTGACACCATATCTGAGACACACTACTAACTCATATTTAAATGGTCCATCAGAATACTTAGATCTCGCTTCCGGCTATACTTCTGCGCAGATGGAGCAAAGACCACAATTGTCCATGGCTTCGCTTCAAATTCTCCTTATTGGAGGGCCCCAATTGGGACTGCAACTACCTGGAGGGGTGGTGAAGAAAGGTTCAGGGGAGCCGCATCTCTCCTCCCTGGTGAGGAAAACCCCCTTCAAAGACGAGCTGTAGCGGTAGCCTAAAATGGCTGCCATGAAGATGGGAGACAGTCTGAAAACCTAAGACTGTGCTGGAGTGAAGAAGCAGTGAATGGTGTGTGGACTAGGTGAAAATACTGTGAACTACAAAAGGTAATCCTGATAAAAATAATAGGAAAGAGATCTCACAAAGAACTGTATGAGCAGAAACTTTAAAGTTAGAGAAAAAATTAAAGAACTTAATTGTTAATATTTAAACAGAAAGGAAATAATCCAAAGAGAAAAAAAAGAATATAAAATTGGAATTGGTGATTGTACAGGATTTGGCACTGAATAGGCATTATTTAAAATGCTGAAATTGACTGTGAAAAAAAAGGAACATTTGAAAAAATTGGCAAAGTTAATGACAGTTTAAAGAAACAGAAAAAAAAGATAGAAAGTGAAAACTGGATTAAGAACACTGTTAGGAATAGTAAGTCACCTAACAGCTATTTGGGTTGGAAATATATAGACCAGGATACATAGAAAGTTTCTGGAAGTAAAAACCTACATTTACTATACAGTGTATCTGTGTGGTGTGTGTGTATTATTCACTTATATACTACTCTCAACTACATCTCCCTGTATGCATTCATTCTCCTAACAGGGAATTACCTCAACAAACACCACCTGCTGTTAAAAGAAAAATCCTGCAGATCTCATAAACTTTATGACCTGTATTATAACAAGACCCTAGAAAGTGGAAATATTAAAACTAAAACAGTGGAGGAATATATAAAGATACTATCCCTGGATTTTTTGGAATTTTTTTTTTATTTTTTTGAAAAGGAATAGACTGATTAAACTTGGGAAATAAAGATTTAAGGATATTGGCTTCAAAGATCAAAGGATGGTGGTCTAAAAAAAGATTGCAGGACAATCGGATAATTGAATACGAAAATAACACTCTGGCAAAATTAATATTAAAAAGGGGAAAGATAAATTAAGAAGAATTCATGAATAATAAATTGAATGATATAATTTGATAAAATTTGCAAATACGACAAATACAAGAATATACATTAAAATGATTAAGAATATAGAGATTGATATAAAGTAACATGAGAATATTGAATTAAAAAATTGGTAATAGGTAATGAAGTCATAAGAAATATAAGAAAGCTGAATATGTAATTATGGTCACGTTTGAATTCAAATGTTAAAAAAAACCTGGAACTACACTGCTCACTGTTCACCCAAAGATGTATCTAAAGCCCATGTCACACTGAACCAACGGATGCAAAGAGGATGTAAAACGGACAAAAAACCTTGCCATCCATTTGAAAACGCGATGTACTCACAGCTTCCGTTTGGCTTCCTCTCTATCCGTCCAGCATCCGTTTATTGACGTTTCATCCGCTCCAAAAGTTTTGGGCTGCCCAAAACTTTTGCGCGGAAAATGTATCCAGTCCGTCCGTTCTGCATCCGCTACGCATCCACTACGGATCCGTTACGCATCCGCTATATCCGCTAGGCATCCGCTCCGCATCTGCGCAACTCGCATCCGCTCGGACGCAGGGAGGAAGCGGAATAGACGCAGAACAGATGCAGAACGGATGTCAAGCAGAAACAAAGCGTTTAAAATGGAAAAAATGTTCGCAGAGGGGACCTATCTCGGATATTAAGGATGTCTGCAGGATGCCTAGAGGATGCCTAGAGGATGCAAAGGGACACCTACACTGCCTATAAAAAGGGGGAACAACTCGCCTGCATCTCACTTTCAGAACAGCAGCCAAGCGGTGCAGACCTCTGCAGCCTTCATCTGACTCTTCCACTTCCACAGCATCCAGTCATGTCCACCGTGGATTGTGACAAAGTCCTTTCAGCAGCCACCATCCTTCTGCAACAGTGCGAAACCATCTACAGGCTCTGTGAACTCTATTATGGGAAGAAAAGGAGGCACCCAAAAAAAGTCTGGGTCCGAAGATGGTTCGCCAGAAGAGCAGAGGATGGACTGTACAACAAGCTGATGGTGGAGCTCAGGAGCAAAGACACTTGGGCATTCCAGAACTTCATGAGGATGCCTCCAGCCATGTTTGATGAAGTTGTGCAGCGCCTGACACCCAGGTTGACCAAGACAAACACCAACTTCCCACCCAGCCTGGAACCTGGGCTCAAGGTGACATTTACTCTGCGCCACCTGGCCTCAGGACCACCTACAGGAGCATGCAGTATGGCTGGAGGGTGCCACCCAGCACCATCAGCTTTGTTGTCAGAGAAGTGGTGCAGGCCATCATCGAAGAATACAAGGAGGAGCTCCTCCAGTGCCCCTCCACTGAAGAAGGATGGAAGAAAGTTGCAGAGCAGTGGTATCAGAAGTGGAACTTCCCCCACACCGTTGGAGCCATAGATGGCAAGTACGTGGCCTGCAAAGCGCCAGCCAAGTCGGGGTCCACTTATCACAACTACAAGGGCTTCTTCAGCATCATCCTCTTCGCCATGGTCGATGCTGACTACAAGTTCATGTACATCGATGCTTCAGACACGGCTCATTTTCAGATGCCCAGGTATACAACGCCAGTCACCTCAAGGAGGGGCTGGAAAGCAACCTCATGGTGGGCTTCCCAGATCCAGACCCGCTGCCCAATGACAAGCAAGATGTGCCCTACTTCATCGTGGGGGAAGATGCCTTCTCCCTCACAACCGACCTCATGAAGCCCTACACCTCCAAATACCTCACCCGTGAAGAGCAGATCTTCAACTACAGGCTGTTCAGGGCAAGATGGGTGGTGGAGAACGCCTTTGGCATCCTGGCCAACAGGTTCCAGGTACTTCTCACCACCATGCAGCATAGCCCAGAGACCATGAGGAGGATCGTGGAAGCTTGCTGCATCCTGCACAATCTCATGCGCACCCGCTACCCAGTCTTGCAGAACAGGATTGTGGACCGTGAACAAGGCAATGGGGACATGGAGCCTGGGGAATGGAGGCAAGGGCAAAACCTGATCGACACTGAGGATGTGCAAGGCCCCAACAGAGCCTCACATGAGGCGAAGAAGCAGTGCAACCTCCTGAAACACTGGTGCAACTCCCCAGCTGGAGCAGTGGAGTGGCAAGATAGGATGTAAATGCTTAATGGATGCTTCCTTGAGCCTGTCTCATCACACGGATGAGATTGGGCCATGTATGTTGGGTGGGCCTACAATGAACAGGGCATTTAATAAAGAGTTGTGTTTATGTTCAAATGTGTGGATCAATCCTTACATTGTTATTGATAATAAAGGGCCAAAGGTGTGGCACCTGGGAGGGTGGACCATACAGTCCCACTATGCTTGCACTGGAGGTTTATCTATCCCACTGCTATCCTAACCCATCCCACAGCTATTACCCATCCCACAGCTATCCTTACCCATCCCACTGCTATCCTTACCCATCCCACAAGCAAGCAAAGGCTTAAACCATTTCTTAAAGTTTCCAGCAAGACTTTATTAAAAAAAAGAAATGAAGCAAGTGTGTGAATCAAAAATAGACTTTATTAACAACAAGCTATAAGACAAAAATGACTCTCTGGCACTCCTCTTCGTCGCTCAGTCTCAGGGGTGAAGGGTCCAGATGCTGTGGAGGTGGCTGGTGCTGGAGTGCTTGTCATCAGCTCTTCCAGAAGCAGAAGCAGCAGAAGCCCCAGCCCCAGAAGAGCGAGCCCATGCTGCAGAAGCCCCAGGAGAACCAGAGTGAGGGCCAGGGGGCGGGATGGTAGCCCTGTCCCTCTTGCAAGGGCTGGCAGCAGATGGCTGAGGCTTGCTGTGCTTCCGCATGGTTGTGGGGTTGCTGGCTGGCAGGGAGGCTGGCAGGAACCAAGGCTGGCAGCAAGGCTGGCAGGGAGGCAGGCACCAAGGCTGGCAGGAAGGCTTGCAGGCAGACATGCAGGCAGGGCAGGCAAGGCAGCCAATCCTTCCAGCAGCAGGTCTTTCCTCTGAATGGTGACCTGCTTCTGAGCTGCTTCCGTTATATCCGCGGGGCTGACACAATGCATCCTCCCCGCATGCGCAATTAAAGCCAGGCATCCGCTAGGCTTCCGCTGTGCATCCGCTGTGCATCCGCTTCATCCGTTCCGCGTCTGCTCTGCATCCGCTGTATCCGTTCCGCATCCACTTTGCTGAGGCCCCCCCGGAAGCCCTGCAGATGTGCCATCCGCTCCCATCCGCTTCCATCCGCTGGGCTTCCGTTCCGCATCCGCTTTGCATCTGCCCTGCATCCTCCCCAAGTCCGTGTTATCCGCTCCGTTATGCAAATTTTTGCCTCTTTTGAGAGCGGATAACAACGGATGGAACATTTTGCTTGCCCGCTGTGTCCTTTTTGCATCCGTTGGGCAGTGTGACATGGGCTTAAAGAAATAAAAATAAAAATTGTATTTTTTAAAAAAGAATACTTAGATCTCTTTCACAGGCATTACTGATGAGTCACTGATTATCCTGTATGTGGATCTTGTATCTGAAATCTGTTTTTTACTATTTAAGTGAAAGGTCTTATTTTTCTTGTCTCTGAACATCTTGTTAAATAGGACCCAATGTTCAAGTCTATCAACAGCCTTTTGGGTCTATCTTCTAAAGTGTCCGAAATCTTGCCCAGCTTTGTGTTATCAGCAGATTTCATTCAATTTCTTCATATAGATCGTTTATTTAGAAGAGCACTAGGCTCAAGACAGAACCATGAACTCCACTGTATATTGATGTAAGATTTAAATTGGGATGAGGTCATGAAAAGGAAGGAAAAATAAGTTGGTTATGCTGACAGAAGTTTCAGTCTTTGGATGTTGAACTAACCACCCAATGGAATTAAATTATTTCTCCAACAAGACCAGTAAACAAATCAATAGATCAATTTCCAGGTTTTATTAAGCCTTTATTATCAAGCTCTGTTAGCTTGAACAGCAGGATGGGCAACCAATAAACGTGATAATAACAATAATTAAAAATCAGGCTACAAACACACAAGCATCACTAGCTGTCATCTACAATCGCTCACAATTCAAACCACTCAAATGCATTGTTAATTCAGTGCAGCTCGTAATGGATTATTACATTGCACTTTCTCAGGAACTGCTCATACAGACTATTAACTAATCTGAAGAAGACTATCACAAACAAGAAGAAACAATATGACAATGATGCTAACACTCCTATGTTAGCCTGCAACAAACCCAGATGTCTACTTTGACTTCATCTCTACGCCAATAGCACCATCACAGTCCTTAATAAATACCCACAAAATCAGAGGCACTTTTGCATGCCTCTATATAACATAATCTGCCAGCAATGTCCTTCTAGATTCTACATAGGGCAAGCTTCATACAAAAGTTTGATAGCAAGACTCAAAATGAGGACAAAGTAATATAAGAGCATTTCAACCTCCCTGGATTCTGCAGATCATCAAGTGACCATTTTGGAAATAAGAGGCTTTAATCACATAACTGAGTAAGAAATTGCTGAAATCACATATGTCAAAATTACAACTTAATTCAATCTGATTTAACTTTTTAAACCAGGAACTAGAATGTAAACCTTTTATTTTGTTTTTCTTTTTGTTTATTAAGAGGAACATATGGAATATTTTTCTTTTTTCCTTTTTTATTTTTACTTTTTACATCTACCATTTGCAACTAATTGGATTAAGGTATACAAGTGCCTGAAGATTTTCTTTTTCCTTTGGAGTGGCAATTGCTTGCCTTCGGTTTTTTTTTTTCTTTTTCTTTTCCTCTTTTTTCCTTTTTTCTCTCTCTTTCTTTACAGATAAGCATTACAAGATGAGTAGAAAGACAACAGCTCCAGCTTCTTCAATACCAACTCCCTCACCATCTGGAGGACAACGATCTATACAAACAATATTACAACAGGAAAAAGAGAAAGAGAAGGAAGTGACATTACAGATGATTATGTAAGAAATTCAAAAAATTAAGCAAAAAATTGAAAAGACAGATAAAAAAGTGGAAAATATTCAACAAATGATAATGAAATAAGAAGACAGATTCAAAAAATTGAAGAAGATATACAAAGAGATAAAAAAAATTGGAGATATTGATATTCATTTGAGCGATGTTGAGAAGGGCAGGTAAAGTTTGAGTGATGTCGAGAAGGGCGGATGTCAAGAAGGGCAGGTTTGGGAAATAGAAAAATCAGAATTTTATCTAAGATTTCAAAATATAGAAGGAAAAGGTGAAACTCTTGCTGAAATAATGGCAGAAAGATTGGCAGAAGCACTGGAAATAACCAAAGAAAAGATAATGGATGGGATGGACGAAGTGTTTCGTGTTTACACAAGATATGCAACGAGGAATAGATTTCTATTCTATAAGAAGTTCACATTAGATTTGCTACGAAGATTATTAAGACACAGATACTTCAGGTGGCGAGAGAGAAAACACTAAAATATAAAGAAATTGTGGTGCTGAAACAGAAACCAAGAAGAGCAAGAGAAATGAGAAGATAATATTTATTCTTGACTACAGAGTTACTTAAAAGAGGAGTAAACTACAGATGGCTGATGCCAGAAGGACTCTTGTTCACTTGGCAGGAACAAAGAAACAGAATTGACAGTTGAAAAGCTGAGCTATTTTACTTACTGTGTTTCTCATATAATAAGGCCAGGTCTTTTTTTTTTTTTTTTTTTTGAGCCCTGAAAAAATGGGTTGGCCATCTTTTCGGGGTGACTTAATTTCCCCCCCCCTTGCATCTTCGAGTGGGCAGGCGGCAATGGCTTGGATGTTGACCTCGGTGTTGGTGGGGCATTTTGTATCGAGGTCAATGCAGGCAGCACCATATCCAGGTGTGCAACAAAAGTACTTCTTAACAGCAAGTCCCCCCACCATTCCGCTCCATTTCACATGTTTTAATATAGGCCTTAATTTGGGGGGAGGGGCTTAATTCCATTTCATGCCTATAAAACACACTGGGACTTCCTATTGGGGGAGGCCGTATTGTTGGAGAAACAGGGTAGAATACTTTCGAGAAAAGGAGGAAGAAGAAAGAAAGGAAGAGTCACTAATTCAGTTCCAAGAGGAGTGTATAGCAATAATTGAAAAAAAAAAAAAGAAGGTGCAGTAGGCGATGAACCCAGAGAACAACGAGAATTGAGACCTACTAGAGCAATAAAACCCTCTTACAAAGCTTAACATGGATGAAAGAAAATTGATTGCGATTAACATAAATGGACTTAATTTGGCTACTAAAGAAGGAAAGTATTTCATAAATTAGAAAAATTAAAATTTGATATAATCTGCTTACAAGAGGTATTAAAAAACAACATGAATATATACTAAACAAGGAAAACTAGGGAAATTATTTACGGTGCTGGCACAATTTAAAAAAAGAGGTGTGGTATGATATATTAAAGAAACAATTTTGGCAGAACTAATTGACACAGAAGATGATGGAAGGATTTTGATGGTGGAAATAACAGTTAACAGCATTAAAACATTTTTTTTATATTTTTAATTTATATTAGTTTTAAAACAAACATAAACAAACAAAACATAAAAACAATAAGCCATCTTCCATATATATACATACAGTGTGCCAGTTGGTTTACAAATTGTTCTGTGCTACCATTTCGTTGTCTTCAATTACAATTACATTATTTATCAATGTAATTGATATATACATGATATATCAATTACATTATATATCATACTTTCAATCAAATATCAAGTACATTAATATCTTTATTAATCAATCATTGAATATACTTTTATTCATTCATGTTTTATAAAATAATCATATTTTACTTAGTTTATTTTATAACAATTCATACTTATCCTCCCAGATCTATCCTAGAATCATTTTGTAGATATAATAAAAAAAAGAAAAAAAAGGAAAATACATCTTTATATATTTATTATTTTCTAAAAATCTACACATTTCATTATTATTTTCATTAATATTTCATAGAAAATAGAATATTTTCTAACCATTGATAGAATAGATCCCAAATTTTATAAAATTGTTTATCATCTTGTTCTCTAATTTCAAATGTCAATCTATGCATTTCAACACATTCCAATATTTTCTTAATGATCTCCTCCTGTGATGGTATCTTCTCATTTTTCCAGTTTTTAGCAAATACAATCATAGCCGCTGTTAATACATTTACAATCAGATATTTCAAATCTTTACCATATATTTCAGGCAAAATTCCCAATTAAAAAGTCTCTGATTTCAAGTCTATATGCTTATTTATCATTTTTTCCAGCCACATGTGGATTTTAGTCCAATATTTTTTAGTGTTCGAACATGTCCACCACATATATGAGCCAGGTGTCTGATGACATTTTCAACACTTTTCGGACTTATTCTTGAACATTCTTGCTATTCTTGTCGGGAGAAAGTGCAGAAAGTGCCACCTGTAAAACATCTTATACAAATTTTCTTTATATGTTGTTGACATTGTCATCTTATAATTTTGAGACCATAATTTTTGCCATTTCTCTAGATCAAACCCATATCCAAAATTCTTCCCCCAAGCAATCATAGTTTCTTTAACTTGTTCTTCTTCTAATTTAATTTCTAATAAATATCCATATAATTTTTAAATCACCTTTTCATCAGTACCTGTCAAAATCTTATCTATCATGTCCTTCTAATGTCAACAATCTAGTATTTCTTAATTTTATCCATTCCTTTACCCACATCAATTACGTAGCTTGATAGTATAACTCCCAATTAGGCTTGTCTTGTTCCTTTTCTTATATCAATAGAGTCTGTCAATTCTCCTTCTATCATTTCCTTGCTGTTTGCTTATGATATATAGCTTCTATTGCTTGAGTAAATTTTTGAGTAAAGCCCATCCGTTCCAGCAGTAACAACATGAATCGCCAGTTCACATTATCAAATGCCTTCTGTGCATCTAGAAATATCAAAGCCATTTGTTTTTCAGGATGAGCCTCATAGTATTCCAAAGTGTCCAAAATTACTCTCATATTGTCTTTAATTTGTCTCTTTGGCAGAAATCCATTTTGATCAGGATGAATAAAACTGTTTAAATATTTTTAAGTCTTTCTGCCAATATTGAAGCAAAGATTTTATAATCTGCATTTAGTAAAGAAATAGGTCTATAGTTCTTAATTTGTAATGGATCAGCCTCCTCTTTTGGAATAAGTGTAATATAAGCTTTAACATAACTTCATTTATAACTTGTAACAATGGAAGGTTCAACGATTCTTGTAATGTTTTATAAAATTCTGCTGGAAGTCCCTCTGGGCCTGGCACCTTTCCATTATTTTGCCTCTTCAGTGCTTCAGTTAACTCCATCATCATTATATTGCTTTCTATTTTGTTTCAATCTCTTTAGGTATCTGGGGTAGATTAGCATTCTATAAATACTGTTTAACTCTTTCCTCATCAATATTCTCTTGTGTATATAATTTCTCACAACAGTCGCGTATGATTTCCTTCTTCTCTTTGCTACCATAGCAAACTTCGCCTTGATCATCTATTAATTGTAATATTTTCCTTGATTCTTTCTCCTTTCTCAATTTATATGCTAACCATCTACCTGGTTTATTTGCATCTTCAAAATAGTTCTGTTTAGCACCTCTAATTTTTTTGTGCTAGCTCTTCTTTTTCTATTAGACCCATTTTATGTTTAGTTATATCCATTTTTAACTTGATATCCTTTTTCTGTGGCATTTTCTGTAATACCTTTTCAAGTCCTTTATACTCATCCTCTAATGCCTTAGAGGCTAATCTTTTCATGGTATTTCTTTTCCTTGTGTCGTCTATTATCAAGCCTCTAGCATATACGTTCATTGTATCCCAAACATTTTGGATTGATGTATCTTCTTTTTTTGTTTTCTCTAAAGAAAAAAGCCAGTTCTTTCTCCATCCACTGTGTAAAATCTTTTTCCTTTAAAATAGTATTATTTAACGTCCATCTAGATCTTCTTCTTTGTCCTTTCCATTTAATTGTCATTGGATTGTGATCTGCCCAAGTACTTGTTTCAATGTTTACTTGTTGAATATTGGTTAACAATTCTGTTAACATCCATATCATATCTATTAAGGACCATGATAAATGTCTATTTGAATAGAAGGTGTATTGTTTAGTTTTAGCATTTCTTTCTCTCCCTGTATCTTTTAAGTTTATTTCATCTACCATTTTAAAAAAGGATTTAGGGAGGGTCTTTCTGCTTTGCTTTGTTGTTTTCTGTGCTGTATAATCCAATTTATTGTCTACAATTCCGTTAAAATCTCCCATCAAAACTATATTAGCATAGTCCAGTTCAATTATTTTCATGTGTAATTTTTTATTAAATTCTTCTTGATTGTCATTCGGGGCATAAATTGCAATCAGGAGTGTTTTTATATCATTATCTATTATTTCCACCATTAGTATTCTTCCATCATCATCAGTATATATCAATTTCATTGGGATATCTTTAACATATAGGACCACTCCTCTTTTCTTGCATTGTGTCAAAGAAGTAAACATTTCCCCAAATTTTGGCTGTCTCAGCAATTGTTCATGTTGCTTTTTAATGTGTACTTCTTGTAGACAAATTATATCAAATTATAATTTCTCTAATTTATGAAAAATTTTCCTTCTTTTAACAGCTGAATTAAGTCCATTTATATTGATTGTAATTAATTTTTTTTCTTCCATGGTTAAATTTCGTAATTAGGTTTAACAGCTCTCGTAGATCTTGGTTCGCGTAGTTCTTTAGCCTCCTCCTTTCTGCCTACTGCACCTTCTTCTTTTCCAGTCGTCATTTGGTAGTCCTCTTGGAATTCATTTAGTGAAATTTCTTTTTCTGCCTCTTTCTCCTCTTTAAAAAGTTCTGTGTAAAATGATTCAGCTTTCTCAATTGAGTCAATTCTATATCTCGTTTCTTGCTATGTGAACATTAAACCTTCTGGAATCAGCCATCTATAATTCTCCATCTAAAAACCTCCTTTTTAAGTAACAATTTGGTCAAGAATCAGTATTCTCTTCTCACTCTTTTGGGTACTTGTTTCAAGACCACAATCTCCTTATCTTTCTATTTCAATGTTTTCTCTCTTGCCACTTGCAATATTTGCGTTTTAATGGCTTTCTTTGTAAATCTGATGTGAACTTCTCTTGGTAAACTATTTCTCATTGCCTATCTTGTAAAGTCTCAATAAATGTCATCTATTCTATCCATCATCTTCTCTCTAGTTGTTTCCAAAGCTTCAGCCAGTATTTCTATCATTATCTCAGCTCCTTTTTCTTCCTCTATGTTTTGAAATCTGAGATAAAATTCTGATCTGTCCATCTCCCATCTCAGCACACCACTTTTATCTTGTTAACCACAGTTCATCTGTTATCAATGTCTCTAATCTTCTTATCTCTTTGTTTACCTTCTTCAATTTCTTGGAGCCTCTCATCATATTTCATCATCATTTGTTGGATGCTCTCCATTTTTTCATCAGTTTTCCCTGTTCTTTGTTCAATGTTCTCTGTTCTTTGTTCAATGTTCTCTGTTCTTTGTTCAATGTTCTCAATTCTCTTTTCAATATTCTCTGATCTTGTTTGAATATTTTGAATTCCTTGCATAATCATCTGCAAGGTCACTTTTTCTTGTTCTTTTTCTTGCTTTAACATTGTGTGTCTTAAGCGTTGTCCTCCAGATAGTGGAGAGGAGGAAGCAGAAGTTGAAGAGCCAGGAGTTGTTAACTTTCTACTCCTTTTGAGAAATTCAAGATCTTTCAAATTCTTCTAGACCTTAATCCAGCTGTGAAATAACCAATTACAATTCCAAGTAAAAATAGTGGAAAAAAAGAAAAAACCAATTGATAATAATAATTAAAAAGAAAAAAAATTCTTCAGGCTCTTGTATACCTTAAGAAAAATGGCATAAGCACACCATAAACAGACATGGAAAAAAAAATTGTAAAGTCCCCCAAAAGGCAAAGAGGTGAGGAAAAAGACAAAAAAAAAAAAAAACAAAGGAAAAAAGATTCCTCAGGTTCTTCAACACCTTAATCCAATTAAGAGATCTCAAATATAAAGATACATAAAAAGAAACCATAAAAAAAACAATATGATAGGTAAGCAAGTTCCTGAAAGCCAAAAATCCAAATAGTTATTACGAGAAAAAAAAAAGAAATAAACTAATGGCGGGGGGGGGGGGGTAACATGGCTTAGAAAAAAATGAAAAAAAAAAAACACATTGCACTTTGTTTAATTATCCAAGGCTCTTATTATAGCTCTCTTCTCCAAAGACTTATCACCTTTTCTTTTCCTAAGTTTCAACACCAGACTCCAGCTGCTAATAGTAACTCAGAAGAGCACCTGCAATAATACTATACAATGCTCTTCCCTCTATCTTATGAACCAGGCAATGTCCTTGAAACAAAGCCTCAGTTTCTTTCTCAGCTTTGTCTGGGAGAAAAAAACAGGATACTTCCAAGCCTCTAGTTGGCAGCGCTACAAAGTTTCTTTAGCTTTCACTTCCCCCCTCTCCTTTTCCAAGCAAAATATAATAAGAATTAATTAAAAAAGAAAAAAGGTATTTAAAAAATAACTATAAGGGAATCTCTGGCTTAAAATATTATAAAATCAAAAAGGAGAAAAGAATAAATAACAAGAAAAAAAAAAGAAACCAGTCTAGATTCAAAATATTAGATCATGTATAAAAAATCCAGCAATGAAAAAAAATATTACTTTGACATTCATGTTTAAAATCACTGCTGAATCACTTCTGTCAAAATTTTTACAGATTCTTTCTTTCCTTTAGGGTGTCCTTTCAAATCTTAAAATATAAAAAAAGTTCTCACCAAACCAGCACACTCTCTTTCTATTCTCTTTCGTTTCGGAGCTGTCCCAACTTCAGCAGTTTAATGGTTGCCTCTTTGCCGCTGGCAAAGAGAGCTTCTCCTAGATCTACCAGGGATTTTGCAATATCCCTGGGATTGTCAGGATGCGCTCTTTACATTCACCATCTCTTCAGGACGGTTTAGATCCGTTTGGACTGTCCAGGATCAAAGATATCAGCAGCGATCTCAGGCCTCCAAGATCGCATGCTGTATCATCGCAATGCCAGCTCTGCTAAAACACTTTTAATTGCAATTTATGCCCCGAATGATAAACAAGAATTCTACAGAAAATCATATACAAAAATAATTGAATTGGACTATGTTAATATTTGTATGATGGGAGATTTTAATGGAATAATTAACGACTGGTTGGATTATAAAACACAGAAAACAACAAAGAAAGTTAGAAAGCCAAAATCCTTCCTTCAAATAACAGAAGAATTTAATTTAAAAGATGCATGGAGAGAGAGAAATGCGGTAAGTAAGAAATATACTTTTTATTGAAACAGGCACACATTCTGGTCTGGAATAGATATGATATGGATGTCAGCAGAATTATTCACTAATGTACGACAGACTGAAATAGAAACAAGCACTTGGGAAGATCATAATCCAGTGTCAGTTATTTGGAAAGGACACAAGAGGAGATTTAGATGGACTTTAGATAATATGATACTGAAAGAAAAAGACTTTCAACAGAAAATAGAGAAATAACTGGATTTCTTCTTCAAAGGAAATAGAAAAGAGGATACATCTTTACAGAATCTCTGGGACATGATGAAGGCCTACATAAGAGGCTTGATAATAGATTATACTAGGAGAAGAAACATAAAATGGAAAAAGACATTTTAGACATTAGAGGATGACTGTAAAAGACTGGAAAAAGATTTACAGATGTTCCCATAAAAAGATATTAAAAATGAAATGGATATAATTAAACATAAAATGGGATTAATGGAAAAAAGAGGAATTAGCACAAAAATTAAAAATGCTAAACAGAATTACTTTGAAGATGCAAATAAATCAGGCAGATGGCTAGCTTATAAACTGAGAAAGGAAAGAGAAGCAAGAAGAATTAGTCAATTTATAAATAAAGAAGGACAGGTTTGCTATGGAAATGAGGAGAAGAAAAAATTATACAAGACTACTACGGAAAACTGTACTTTCAAGAGAATATTCAAGAAGAAAAAGTTAAACAATGTCTTCAGAAAGAGAACCTACCTCAGATACCCAAAAACATTGAAACAATGTTAGAAGGAAGTATAACAATGATGGAATTAACAGAAGCCTTAAAAAAACAGAAGACTGGGAAAGCACCAGGTCCAGATGGTTTGCCAGCGGAATTTTAGAAGACTTTTTAGGAAATACTGAATTTTCATCTTTTAGAAGTTATGAATGAAGTTATGTTAAAGAAAAGAGTACCAAAAACATGGTCAGAAGCATACATTATACTTATACCAAAAGAAGGTACAGACCAACAGCAAGTTAAAAATTACAGACCTATAACTTTATTGAACTCAGACTATAAAATCTTTGCTTCAATTTTGCAGAAAAACTAAAAAAATACTTAAATAATTTTATTCATACTGATCAAAATGGATTTCTGCCAAAGAGACAAATCAAAGACAATGTTAGAATCATTTTGGATACTCTGGAATATTATGAAGCACACCCTGAGAAGTAAATGGCCTTGATGTTTCTAGATACTCAAAAAGCCTTTGACACTGTGAGTTGGAGATTTATTTTACTGTAGTTAGTACAAATGGGCTTTGGTAAGAAATTTATCCAAGCCATTGAAACAATATACCATGAAGAAACTGCAAAGGTGATGGTGAACGGAGAATTAACAGAATCCATAGATATAAGAAAAGGGACAAGGCAAGGTTGTCCATTGTCGCCTCTGCTGTTTGTGTTAACATTGGAAGTCTTGAATAGGAATATCAGAGAAGAAAAAGAAATAAAAAGAATGAAAATTAAAGAGGAGTATAAATTGCAAGCTTTTGCAGATGTCCTGGTATTTATATTAGAAGACCCATTGGAAACATCACCCAAATTAATCGAAAAAAATAGAAGAATACGGAAAAATAGCAGGTTTGAGAATAAACAGACAAACAAAGATATTAACAAAGAATATGTTAGCAAGATGAAAGAAAGAGTTGGAAGAAGTTTTAAAAATACAGGTCATGAACAAGGTTAAATATTTAGGGATTCATATTACACCAAGATGTAGTACGCTGAAGGAAGATAACTATGTTAAACTCAAACAGCAGATTGCAACAGATTTGATGAAATGGGAAAAATTGCAACTATCATTGACTGGGAGAATATCCACAATTAAGATGAATATATTGGCTAGAGTTTTATATTTATTCCAGACAATTCCAATTCGATGAAGGAAAGAGTTTTTTGAAGATTTAAATAGAATTATGTTGAAATATATTTAGCAGGATAAAAAAGCAAGAATAAAATTAAAACTGTTACAAGATGCAAGAATAAGAGGAGGGTTTGCCTTGCCCAATTGGGAGCTATATTACCAGGCGACAAGTTTGATGTGGGTAAAGGAATGGATAACACTAAGAAACAGTAGATTATTGACCTTAGAAGGCCATGACTTGTTGCTGGGAGGACATGCCTTTCTCTGGTATAAGGAAACTAAAACAAAGGGGTATTTCAGAAGACATGTTCGTGAAGCATTGTTTTTGAACTGGGAGAAGATAAAAAGATAATATTACTTAAAAATTCCAACATAGATATCAACTATTGAAGCTTTTTCTTATCCAATAATAGATAAAAAGGAACAAACAGTTAGATATGGGGAGATATTGAATGAAAAGGGGGAACTTAAATCTATGCAAGCGTTGGAAAAACAAGGTGTAAAAATGAATATATATTTTAAATATATTTATTTAAAAATATATATATTATATTTGCAAATACAATCTAGGTTTGATAAAGACTCTAAGGCAGAACGTATTTACAACGAGACTGATTTATATAAAATTTTGATGGTACTGATGAAAAGGTAATTAAAAAACTTTATGGACATCTATTAGAATTTAAATTGGAGGAGGAACAAGTCAAAGAAACGATGATTGTTTTGGGGAAAAATTTTGGATATGGGATTGACTTAGAAAAATGGCAAAAATTGTGGTCTCAAAATTATAAAATGACAATGTCAACTGCGTATAAAGAAAATTTCTATGAGATGTTTTACAGGTGGCACCCCCAACGAGAATCGTGAGAATGTTTAAGAATAAATAGGATAAATGCTGGAAATGTCATCAGATACCTGGTTCATATTACCATATGTGGTGGACATGTTTGGACGCAAAGCAATAGTGGACTAAAATCCACACATGGTTGGAAAAAATGATAAAACAACATATAGACTTTAAACCAGATATTTTTTTATTGGGAGTCATACCAGACATATACAATAAAGAACTGAAATATTTGATTGTAAATGTTTTAACAGCGGCTAGAATTGTATTTGCGAAGAACTGGAAAAATGACAAAATACCTATGCAGGAGGAAGTTATCAAAAAATTATGGACTGTGCTGAAATGAGTAAACTGACATTTGAAATTAGAGAACAAGAAGAAAAACAATTGTATATGATATGGGATTTGTTTTATCAATGGTTGGATGAAAAGGCATGGCAATGTAATAGACTAGATAATTTTGTGACAGAAATTTAACAGACTGATATAAAACATAATATATATATATAAAACCACTGGTTTAAAGTATAACAGAAATTTTCAGATAAAACTTGGAACATCTTGTATAAAATGACCGAATAGTTTAGTCATGGATGATTAATAACTGATAAATATAAAAGCATATATTAGTTCGACAATGTGAAGACTGATATAAATTGTGAGTAAATGACTACAAAAGGATAGCATAAAAGATATGTAACCAACTGACACACTGTATGAATATAAAATGGAAGATGGTTTTATGTTTTTATGTTTTGCATGTGTATGCTTGTTTTTAAAAATAAAAAATTTAAAAAATAAAAAAATTACAACTTAATTCAATCTGTCATACAGATCTGTAACAAATCTAAAAAACACGTCTCTCTTTGCTGCCCTACACACATTTCATCTCAATTAAAATTCTATATCTAGTTAAGCAACTCTAGGCATCTGATGAAGTGAGCTCATGAAATCATATCCTTTTAACTAAAATTTACTTAATTTTGTTAATCAGAAAAAGAACTACCAGACTTCTATTTTTTGACTACCTTATATCAACATAGCTTTCCCTCCTACTATGGCGGGGTGTCAAACTCAAGGCCCACAGACCAGATGCAGCCTGCAATGTGGTTGGAGCTGGCCCGCACAGCTGTCTTGGTCTACCCAATGCGAACAAAAAAGATCGACCTGATCTACCCAGTGCAAAGAGAGATCAGGCCAGCATAGCTTTGACCCAGTCTATCCATTGCAAAGAGGAAAGATCAGGTCAGTGTGGCTTCAGCCCAGTCTGCCCAGTGTGACAAGATCAAGCTAGTGTAGCTTTGGCCCAGTCTACCCAATGTGAAGAGGAAACATTGCCAGCAGTTTGGAATGTGGTCTCAAAATGGCCATGTCCACCCAGTTGGCCATGCCCACCCACCCTGAGGTCAACCACAGCCCTGATGCAGCCCTCAATGAAATTGAGTTTGTCATCCCTGTACTATGGTGACTTCTGTACTGTCATATTTGACAAGGAGATGGGAAAACAAAAACCTTTGGGTCCACTCTGCTGGATGGAATCCATGCTCAATTGCTGCATTCTCTGCTGGTAGTCCAAATGCATCCCATCCCATTGGATTTATCACCTGTGAAAAAACAAGAAATATTAGTTTGGCATTTTCCAGAGCTTCATGTTTCAAAACAATGAAACATGTTTGCAAATTCAACATTTTCACTCTATCACAAAATCATACATGTTATGCTTGTCACATACAATTTCACTTTAAATATAATGCAGTCATGGGGAGAAGGATTTTGGGCTTGCCACATTCCTAAGGGGGAAGGAGTGGAGATAATGAGAGTTGTTTTCGCTAGGTGATCTTTCTTCCCATAGGAAATCAGCTGTCCTTGCTGGGGCCCCTTGAGATGGAGATTTATGACATCAAGCAATATCGAATTACTTCTATTGGAGAATGTGACTTTTGGGGGTTGTTTCTAACTTGTAATATTGTGGGGTAATTTCAGGTTGTATCAGATCCGGAATTACCATGGACTTTGCCAATTTGATGCTTTCCTAAATAAAAGAAAAATTTTTTGAAGATGGACTTTTTTCTTTTCTTTTTAAGTGGATTTCATCATTTGGAAACCTGACAGTATATGCTATACTAGTGTACTTGTACATGCTAAGGTACATCTGGTCATTTTGATAATGTGCTATGATATTTACTACATATATGACAACACAAATAATCCCTTCCTTCCTTTATCCTCCATCAGTACATATCCTGTTCAACAAGGGTTTTTTAATTTAATTTAGATAGGGTGATTAGGAACTAACTTTGTCTTATTATTCCAGCTTCTTAAGGTAGAATATGCCAAGGAGCCAATTTGTGCATTATCCTAAAATAAGTTACAAAGGCCTTTTTATTTATTAAGTAATCCTCTGGAAAGAGAAGCCAAAGAAGCAACTGGAAAGTCATTAAAGACACCTTGGTCCTAATAAGCTAGGTGCGAAAGAACTGTGGCTCATTCTAAATTCCAAATCAGACTATTCTGACTTGATTTTCTTCATATATGAAAGAAAAACAGTTAAAAGAGATCATAGACTAATTAAAAATAACCATGTCTTTATTTCTCACTAGGTAGATAGATTTCCAAATTAACAGCGATTTAGGTCATAGGTTGCCAAACTTTTGGACCTCAGGGATCACCAAACTCATAATTTTAAATCCCACAGACCAGAGACCCTGGGAAAATCCCCAAAAAAGTCTGCAGGAAAATTCCCCACCAGTTTTCCTACTGATCAATCTTCTTTATTTGGGATCACAGGATACTATCTCCAGCTCTGTTCTCAGGGGGAGAGGGAGAGAGAGAGGGAGGGAGGGAGGGAGAGGGAGAGAGAAAGAAAGAGAGAGAGACAGACAGACTTTTGGCTTCATGCAAGTAAAGCAGAAAAATTTCTTTCTCTCCCCCAAACTCTGTCAGAAATGAGTCTTTGTGAGACTTGTTGCACCGGCGCAGCGTCTTGGAACAGGATGCTTTGCAGGGTCTCAAAGACTCATTTCTGGTGGAGTTTGGGGGAGAAAGAGAAAGACCTTTGCTGCTTTCCTTGTGTGCAAGGAGAAATGGAAGAAGAAGAAATGGAAAGAAAGGCCAGCCCAGGCACGTGAGGCGAGTGGGGCAAGTTTCTCCTCTCTGCCCTTTCCCCCCTCCCCTCACTACCTCGTGTTGTTCACAATGAAAGCAAAGAAAACCTTGTGTTCACGCGGGCCATGTGGGCAAGCGCAGCTTTGAGTTCCTGGTCAGCCTGATTAATTGCTTTGGGAGGTGACATTTTTCTGTGGATCACCAAAATTTTCTTGTGGTCCCCGGCCCACTGGTTGGCAACCACTGATTTTGGTATCAGACATTATTAACAAATGAACAAGATTTTACTTCCTATTTTTGGAATAAAAACTGAACCTTCTTATTTTTACTATCAGTGGCTACAGGACTATGCCATTTGTAAATGCAAAATAAATGAGCACATTTTTATAGCTATCTTGATGGTATGATATTATGTTTGCTATATAATAAAGCAAGTGTAAAGTAGAGAAGGGATGCAAGAGTTCCTTATCTGGGAAAATAAATTAATTGTCGAACAAAAAAGGGAAGTGGAATTCTGCAAAATATATATGTTATGCAAAATAGAACACCAAATGTTTAATCTGCATAAGAACAAAATACAAAGAAAAGAAAAAATAGTTATAGAACCTCCTGCTTTTAAAGTATGTTCAACATAATATCATTTAACAATATTTAAAGTATTATCATTACACAGAACTCTATATCAGATAATAGGAAATAATTCAGGTAAAACTATTTCAGAGCTTTCGGAACAGTTTTTGATTGAGAAAGTCAAATCAATCTGAAGATATGTCCATTAAGTTTGGAATTTCTACAACTTGCTTCATTTTTTAAAATAAACTTTTATAGCTTTAAAAACTGAACCAAAAATATACATATTACATTAACAGTACGTGACATCTATCTCATAAACTTCTATTTTGTGCTTATTTACAAATATATACAATTTATGTGAATGTAAACCTTTAATCTATAGGTTGCTCATCATTAATTCTTTCATCATCCATTTGTCTTACTTCAATCCAATCATACCATTTTTCCCAAATTCTATAATATTCAAAGTCCTCTTTCTCTCATAACATCAGGGTTAATTTATCCATCTCAGCACATATCATTATTTTTTGAATGATCAATTTGTCTGATCGTATATAACTGTGCTTCCAACATTGAGTGTAGGCAATTCTAGCAGCATTAAAACATATAATATTACATATTTTATATTTTCCTCACATTTCTTTTTAAATATCCCTAACAAGAATAATTCTGGTTGCAATTCTATTTGTTCCTTAAGGAACTCTTGTAACCATTTTTTTAATTTTAAGCCAGTACCACATATGATAAAAAGTACCCTCTTTTTTCTTGCATTTCCAACATGCCAATCTTGCAGGAGGCAGGTACCATCTATAAAACATCTTATAGATGTTCTCTTTATATGAGGCAGATTTTATTAATTTACAGTTTAGGTTCAAAATATTCTCTCACTCTGTCAAATTTATATTGTGTCCAATGTTTTGAGCCCAGGCTATCATACATCCCTTAACGACCTCTTCTTCCAATTCTACATCTAACAGATATTTATAAATTCTTGTGGTATATTTTTTATCTGGACCTGCTAAATTTTTTTCCAATTGTTGTAGTTCTAAATATATTCCGAAATCTTTTGTGTCATTTTTATACCTGTTTTGTAGCTGAAAATATGCCCACCAGTTGATGTGTACCCCTTGTTTTTGAAGGTCCTGGATAGATTTTAAGTTTCCTTGTATATCTAAAATATATTTTGTCATTTTACATAAGTCTAAATTGTTTGGGTGTATCATAGCTTCCATTGTAGATAGCCAAATTGGAATTTTCATGTGATGTTTCTTTCTAATTTTAATCCAATTTTGTAGTAGGGAATCTCCAATCAAATGTCTGTGAAAATATTGTTGTTTTTAGTTCCTGATTTACACAAAAAGGCATGCCATCCTCTTTGCAGGTTGTGGCCCTCTAAACTTAATATCTGCTTATTAGTTAGAGTAACCTTCTTTAATTCAGATTAACGCCGTCACATTGTAGTACAACTCCCAATTTGGAAGTCCAAGTTCCCCTATTCTTTTAATATCTTGTAGTGCTTTCATCTTTATTCTAGGTTTTTTGTCTAACCAAATAAATTTTGCCGTAAATTTATTAATCTAACAAAATAATTATCTAATTTAATGGTGATCATCTGAAATAAACACAGGAATTTGGGTAAGATGGACATTTTAATGGCTGCTATTCTTCCTAACAAGGATAATTGTAATTTAGCCCATAATTCTAAGTCTTTCTTTCTTTGTTGTATGAGTTTATTATAATTATTCTCCTTTACTGTTATACACTGAGCAGTCAGCCGTAAATATATCTAAATATTTAATTTTCTTTGTTATTTGCAGTTCCATTACCTTTTCCAATTCTATTCTTTGTAATTCCATTAGATTTTTGGTTAGAAATTTTGTTTTTTGTCTGTTAATTTTAAGACCTGCTACTTCCCATATCTTTCCAATTCTCTAATTATCTTTTCCCCTGTCTCTATCGGATCCTCAATAATATCATCTGCAAAGGCTTGCAGTTTGTATTCTTCCTTTTTGGCTCTAGTTCCTTTTATTCCCGGGTTCTGTCTGATTCATCTTAGTAGAGTCTCTAGTGACAAGATAAAAAGCAGAAGTGACAGAGGGCAGCCTTATCTTACTCCTTTCCTTATTTCAAAACTCTGAGTGTTTTCACCATTTATCATATTTGCCTTTTGGGTGGAGTAAATTGTTTTTATTATATTCTTAAATTTACTTCCTAGGTTCATGTTTTAAATTTATTATATCATAAGTTTCCAATTTATTTATCAAATTCCTTCTGGGCATCCAAGAAAACAAGGGGCTCCTGTTTCTCCAGGTGGGTTTTGTAGCATTCCATAATGTCTAATACTATCCTTAAATTATTCCTAATGTATCTAGATGGCAAAAATCCATTTTGATTTGAACGAATATATTCATTCAGTAGTCTCTTCAATCTGTTTGTTATTATGGTCGCAAATATTTTATAATTGGCATTCGATGAAAATATAGGCCTATAATTTTGGATTAGTGTCCTTTGAGATTAGCGAGATGTATGTTTTCCTCCATGACTCTGGCATCTTGGCTTCTATCAAAACTTTATTATATAGACCTAACATTAGTGGTCCTAATTGTTCTTCCATCATCTTAAAGAATTTTCCTGGGAAACCATCTGATCCTGGTGTTTTGTTATTTTTTTGATTCCTAACTGTCTGGATAAGTTCTGTAACAGTTATATCTTTAGTTAAGTTTTCCCCTCAATTCTTCTGCTATTAATGGACTTCCTTTCTCTTTCAAATATTCTCTTATCTGTTCTTCGTCCACCTCCTCATTTTTATACAAATCCTCAAAATACTGGTATGCAATTTTTTTCCTTTCTATTGGTGTTGGAATTCTCCATTTTCGTCCTGTAACTGATATATTGTTCTTTTCTCTCTCTCTTTTATGAGTATGAGAGCCATCATCCTGGTTTATTTGCTTGCTCAAAAAATGTTTGTTTGATTGCTTTTAAGTTTTTCACCATTTCTTTCTATTCTACTATATTGAGTTTGTGTTTTGTTAAGGTCAATTGTACTTTAAGTCTGATATTTTGTGGGGCATTCTGCAATTGGATTTCTAGGTTTTTAATTGTTTCCTGCAGGTTATTTTGTGGAGCCCACCTTTCTTTGTTTCTTTTAGCAAAATAAGATATTATAATTCCATGCATGCAGGCCTTCATAGTATTCCATAGATTTTGTGTCGATGTGTGTTGTCTATTATTTTCGTTAAAAAATAATATTAACTCTTCTCTGAGTTTCAGAACAAGTTCTTTATCTTTTAATATTTTTGTGTTTAAGGTTCATCTTTGTCTTGTTTTCTTCCAGCCTCTCCAAATTATTCTGAGCGGATTGTGGTCTGCCCAAGAGTCTGGTAATATTTCTATATCTTGCACTTCTCCTTCTATTTCTCCACCCATTCAGGCAATATCAATACTGAACCACTTATTAATATTTTAGAATAAGAAATTTATCCAATTATATAAATGTATATAAATATATGAATAGATAAATATAAATATAAACTATAAATATATTAAGTATGATTATAGTTATCTCCTCTATTTAATGTTTTCCCTTAAATATTGCCACATTATGATGACTAGGAAGCATACTTTTTCCGTGGCAGTCCCTACCTTATTGAACTTCCCCAAAGTGCAGCAGGTTTCTATCCTTCCAGCTTCCCATAACGCATTGAAGACCTAGTTTTTTCCCCAAGTCCTGAGTTAAGATGAGGTGACTATATATTGGAAACCTGAGTTGCTGCAAGTTTTTGTTTTTAATGTGTTTGATTTTTCTGTCAATATGGTTTTTGTTTAATTTTTCATTTAGAGTCAATCTCAGATCCCTAAAAGTGATACTGCCATTCAATTGCACCCACTATTTAATCAGCTCAACCCTGGTTAGGAAAATTGAGGATTAATTTAAGAAAGGTGAAAATCCCCCATCACTTTTTGCCAGCTAGATGGGTCAGTAGCAGTGTGGGGGGGGGGAGAGCTAGCTTCTTTTGCCACCAAGCCTCTACAAATAAGCATTGGGAACCACAAGGAAATGCTTACATTTATAGTGGCACCTGGCATGGAATAGCCACTCATCTTGGGCTTTGCGTGGCTGAAAAAAATTGAACCCCAAAATTAATTGGAAGCAAGGCACCATAAAATTTTAGGTGCACATGACTTTTGCTGAGAATCCACATAAAGAAACTGATGGGGCAGAACAATGAGTAACAGCAATGCCTGGTTATGCCATGCCAAACCGGGGCATACCCAAAGAATACAAAGACTTCTCTGAGGTTTTCAGCAAAAAAGCTGCTGACGAGCTCCCATCACCCCACTCCACTCACTGTGCGATAGAAATCCTACATGGCGCCAACTCCCTAAACCCAAGATTGTATAACATTTCCCCAAGGGAGCTGGAAGAACTGAAGGCATTCATTGAGAAAACTCTAGCAAGAGGTTTCATCGAACCAGCCCAACCAAAAATCGCAGCCTCGGTGTTATTTAGAGAAAAAAATATAGCTCAAAAGATCTTTGTGTGGTTTTTAGAAAGTTAAAAACAATCAGTATAGAGAACATGTATCCTCTCCCCCTGATGAAAGATAAGCTAACACACCTCACAAAACGGAAAATTTTCTCAAAGCTGGACTTAAGGGAGGCTTACTATCAAATCAGAATTAGGGAGGGGTATAAGTGGAAAATGTCATTTAACACCCCCCTTTGGTGCTACCAATTTGAAGTGTTCCTATTTGGGCTACAAGGTCCACCCCCGCAGTGTTTATGCAATTAATGAAGCAATTAGCAATTAATAAAGTACTACATGAGCATTTGTATAAGGGAGTCCTGGTTTACCTGGACATTTTAATATACAGAGACAAAAGCAGAACATGTAAAACTAGTCCGGGCCGTTTTAAACAAACTTTGCTCCACCAAACTTTATGTTAACTCTCTAAATGTGAATTCCACCAAAAAAAAAATAATCATTTGGAGTACCGCATTTCACACCAGAGCATAGAAATGGACCGTCAAAAAGTGTAGGCTGTACTTGATTGGGAACCACCCTGATGCATAAGCAGTTACAAAGCTTCCTGGGATTCGCCAATTTACTGCCAGTTTATCCCCACTTTCGCTCAGGTTGCCCTCCCCATTACCAACCTCTTAAAAACAAAGGGGGAAGGCAACCCAAAACTGAAACAGATTTTGAACTGGACAATGGAATGCCAAGCTGCATTTGAAAAACTTAAATGGCTGTTCTCAGCAGAGCCAAGTCCAAAGCACCCAGACACAGAGAAACCAATCATCATACAAGTAGATGCCAGTGATGTTGTAGTTGGGCCATCCAGAAGCAAACAGAAGCTGATGGCATAATTACAGGAGGACATCCCCCCTTGAATATCCAAAGAGGAGAAACCTGCTCCATTGGAGGGGAGAAAAACAGATAAGTCCCTAACAGAATCCCTGGGGAGATCCTTAGAGCAGCTGAGGGAGGAATTTGAATAGACCACCATTTGGGACGATGGCCCGTCCTGTCGCCCAAAACAGAGGGGAACTTTTACAGAGATCTTTGAAGTGGGGAGAAGCAGGCGAGACCACAGCCCTCCCTCTCTACCGACCAGAAGAAAAAAGAGCCTACTGCGACAGACAGTGTCTCCCCATACAGCAGGCAGCCCATCCTCCTGTGCGCATTAGAGCTGGGGATGAACATTAGCCACCTCAAGAGCAGGTTTAGAGAATGATCGGGAGAAGGAGAAGGTCAATGAACTGCCCCGGTTCAGGGGAAATTTTGATGGAAACCCAGACCAGGTAGCTTTATTCCTTGATTCAGCTGAGATCCATCTGGAATGCTAAGGACACCTCTACCCCTCCTCTAGAGCCATGGTGAATGCTGTTTCTGAGGGGCTAGAGGGAGAAGCAAGAGGATGGCTGACCACACTTCACAAGAGAAGGGCCTTCCAACTACATGATATAGATGATTTCCTACAATTGCTAGAGGCCAGATTTGAGGAGGCAGAGGAAGACCCATATGCGGAAGATGAGCTCATCAACGTAAAGCAGGGAGGGTGACCCATCAAAGAACACATCCACGAATTCAAGAAAATCAGTGGGAAGCTACCCCTTTTGCCTGAGTGGATGCTGGTTCATTTTTTTAGAACCAGCCTGGACAAGCAAATCAGCAAAGTCTATTGGAATATCTCGAATTGACTCTCCAAGTGGTTCCAAGTTGCCATAAAAGTCGACAGGGCATAATGCACTAACGACATGAGAAAGCCACTGGGAAACAAAAAGCGTGGGCAGCCCGATCAGAGACTACCCAGCCAATGGGACACCACAACAGCTTGACTGGCCCCAAAACCAGCCCTCTCACGAAGCTCATTTAAGCCCCTGTCCCACTGCACCAACGGATGCAAAGAGGATGTAAAACATTAAAAAAAGCTTGCCATCTGCTGGAAAATGCGATGCATTCATTGTGTACTCACTGCATACGTCTTTCATATGCTCTATCCATCGAGCATCCGTCCACTGTGATTTCATCCGGGCAAGAAGTTTTGAGCTGCACAAAACTTTTTAAATGGATGAACTTTCAGCTGCGTACGATGTACATCAGCGACATATACGGGCAACAAACGTTCTATGTCCGTTATCATCCGTTAAACGTCCGCTGTATCTTCTCTGCATCCTCTGGCCATCCTCGCAACTCACATCCACTGCAGCTGAAAACGGAAAGAGGGAAGAAATGAAAGGTACACGGAACGTCCACATAGCATTGGTAGCACAGAAATAGAAAGGATGTAAGCGGATGCATCTTGTATATAAAGGATTAAAACGGACAAAACGTTTGTATCTAGGATGTATCTCGGATATTTAGGATGTCTGCAGTATGTCCAGAGTATGTAGAAGGACACCTAGCGGACAACCGATATTTCCAATAAAAAGGGGGAGGAAATCACCTGGATCTCAGTATGAGTCCAGCAGCTGTGGTGTACAGACCTCTTCACCCTTGGTCTTGCTCTTCCACATCATCCATTGTTCTCCACCATGGATCATGACACAGTCCGTATGGTAGCTGCGATCATTCATCACCCGAACCAAACCCTGTTCAGACTGTTTCACCTTGTATACACAAGGAGAAGAAGGAGATGTCCAAGAGCTGTGTGGGTCCGAGGATGGATCATGAGAAGAATGGAGTTTGGACTGTATGACCAGTTGATGGTGGAGCTGAAGAATGAAGATCCTCGTGCATTCCAGCACTTCATGAGGACGCCACCAGCCATTTTGACGAACTTGTAGAGCATCTGAGACCCAGGTTGACCAAGCCGAACACCAACTTCCGTCCCAACCTGGACCCTGGACTGAAGGTGGCACTGACTCTGCACCACCTGGCCTCTGGAACCACATACAAAAACATGCAGTATGCGTGGAGGGTGCCACACAACACCATCAGCAAAGTGGTCAGAGAAGTAGTGCAGGCCATCATCGAAGAATGTGGAGGAGCTCCTCAAGTGTCCCACCACTGAACAAGGCTGGAGAAAACTTGCAGAAGAGTGGTATCAGAGGTGGAACTTTCCCCACACCGTTGGAGCCATAGATGGGAAGCACGTGGCCTGCAAAGCTCCAGCCAACTCAGGGTCCACTTATTTCAGTTACAAGGGCTTCTTCAGTATCATCCTCTTTGCCATGGTTGATGCTGACTACAAGTTCATCTACATTGATGCTTCAGGCAACAGGTCTGCTTCAGATAGCCAGGTATACAACACCAGTGACGTCAAGGATGGGCTGGAACGCAACCTCATCATGGGTTTTCCAGATCCAGACCCCCTACCCAATGACACACAAGATGTGCCCTACTTCATCGTTGGTGATGACGCCTTCTCCCTCAGAACCTACCTCATGAAGCCGTACACTTCGAGATACCTCACCCATGAAGAGAATCTTCAACTACAGGCTGTCCAGGGCAAGATGGGTGGTGGAGAACGCCTTTGGCATCCTGGCCAACAGGTTCCAGATATTTCTCACCACCATGCAGCATGACCCAGAGACTGTGGGGAGCATCGTGGAAGCTTGCTGCATCCTGCACAATCTCATGCGCACCCGCTACCCAGTCTTGCAGAACAGGCTTGTGGATCGTCAACAAGGCAATGAGGACATGGAGCCTGGTGAATGGAGGCAAGGACGTAACCTGTTAGACACTGTGGATGTACAAGGCCCCAACAGCTTCACGTGAAGGGAAAAAGCAGCGCAACCTAATGAGACACTGGTGCAACTGCCCAGCTGGAGCAGTGAAGTGGCAAGACAGGATGATAGATGATTAATGGATGCTTCCTTGAGCCTGTCTCATAACACTGATGAGATTGTGCCATGTATGTTGATCGGTCCTACAATGAATAGGGCATTAATAAAGAGCTTTGTTTATTTTGAAATGTGTTGATCAATGAATAAATTGTTATAGATTATAAAGATCCATGTGTGGCAGCTGGGAGGGTGGACCATACAGTCCCACTATGCTTGCACTGGAGGTTTATCTATCCCACAACTATCCTTATCTATCCCACAACTATCCTTATCTATCCCACAACTATCTTTATCTATTCCACAAATATCCTTATCTATCCCACAAGCATGCAAAGGCTTAACCATTTGTTCAAGGTTTTCACCAACACTTTATTAACCAAGTGTCTCAAGCAAAGATAACCTTTATTAACTGTCATAAGTAAACTCTATGACTTTATTAAAAAAGCAAAACGAACCAAGTAAAGTGTCTTAAGCAAAGATAAAGTGAACAAGTAACAACTCAGTCTCTGGCACTATTCTCAGTCACTCTGAGGCATGTCCATGGTCTCAGCTGTTAAGTGACATGGGGCTGTGGAGGTGGCTGTGGCTTGAGTGCTGGTCTGAGGCGCCATTGGGGTGCTTGGCCCCGAGAGTACAACAGGGGATGGTGTGCTCAGGTAGCTCTCAGAGAGCTGACTCAGTCCCATGAGGTTGAGAGGCCCTTCATCAAGTACCTGGGATGTCAGGCACAAGACTGATGACAGATTGTCCATTGAGAGGATTGGCTGTGGGGTGGAGGAAGGAGGAGTGTAGAGGGGCTGTCTGGTCTGCAGCTGAGAGAGGTGTGGAGTCTATGGCATGCAATGAACCTGGGCCTGGACTGGGAAGGTCTGATTCTGCTGTGGGAAGTCCTGGTAGTCACAGCCTTGGTAGGTGAGAGCCGTGGAAGGGCTGTGACATTGCCTAGGTGGAGGAGCAGACCTGGAGTGGGTAGGAGCAGCTTCAGCTGGGCCTTGAGGGTTGTGCAGAAGTGCTATTATCTTCTCCTTCATCACCTGGTACTGGGCCTCGGGCATATCCCTGAGGGTGTGGCTCACGTAGGTGATGAAAGTGTGGCGGCTGGAGGATCCTCTGTCCAAGTGGACCAGCTGAGAGAGATGTTCTGTACTGGTCTTCATTGTGTCCCTGATCTCCAACAGGACAGTGTGGCTCTGGCCCTCCAATCTGCCTCTCTGCCTGCATCCTGTGGAGATGGGGGTGGGGGTGCATTGTTCTCTGGTGGCTGCCGCTTCTTGCTCCATTTGTGACAAGGGATCCTCCAAGTCTGGCGGCATGGGGAGTGCAGCTGTTGGGGGGGGCTCTGCCGTGGGGTCCTCCAAAGACACCTGCCTGGACACGGTAGCTGTCTCCTGGCTGGAAGAGGAGTGGCTCTCTATGGGCTGTCTGAGGGAGAGGGGTGTCAGAGGGGCTGCTCCTCGGTGACGGATCTCACCCTCCAGGAAGCTGCACTTGGCCATGACGTACATCTCCTGGTCAGTGAGCTTGACAGCGGCCTGCCCAATTTTTTTGAGGTGTAGCTTGCCATACCAGGTGTGCATGTGCTTCCACCATTCCAGGAGTACATCTGCAGTGTAGCCCAGGCTCTCCACCTTCTCTCTCCAAGCTGCCTGCTTTCTCTTCGTGTCGCAATAGAGCCTGTGGCCCTTCCTCCACAAGTACTCGTTCTCCCTCAGCCATTCCAGCACCTCCTCATGGTCTTCGGAAATGGACTACTGTTTCCTCTCTCCCTTCTCCTTGCCTTGCCTCTTCCTCTCTCTGGCAGGGGCTTCAGCAGGCCCTTCAGGGGCTTGAGCAGCAGGGCCTTCAGCAGCAGGGCTTTGAGGGCCTTGGGACTGGTCCATCACAGCAGCAGTAGCAGCAACAGCAGTAGCAGCAGCAGAAGTAGCAGCAGTAACAGCAGCAGCAGCACCAGCAGCTTCAGAGTCAGTGCCAGGGGGTGGGATGATGGTTCTGTCCTTTTTGCCGGGGCTGGCACAAGTAGGCACCGGCTTCCTCTTCTTCCCTGATTGATGAACCATGGTGTTCTTTGAAGATGTATGTGGCAGCATGTCTTTCCTCTGAATGTTGACTGCGTGCGAGCTGCATCCTTTTATATCCGCGGAGCTGATGCAATTCATTCTTCCTGCACGCGCAGTGAACGCTTTGCATCCTATATACATCCGCTCGGCATCCGCTTTGTTTCCTCTAGGCATCCGTGATGCATCCGCGTCATCCGCTATGCATCCGCTCCTTCTGCTATGTGTCCGCTTCGCAATTCTCCCCCGGAAGCCCTTCGGATGTGTCATCCGCTTCCATCTGCTGTCATCCTCTAGGCTTCCTGTGGACATTTGTTTAACATCCCCGCTACATACTACTCACGTCAGTTCTTTTCCATTCTTTTCCATTCTGTTTATGCAAATTTTTGCCACTTTTTGGAGCGGATAACAATGGATGGAGCCACCCCTGAAATTTTGCTCGTCCGCTGTGTCCTTTATGCATATGTTTTGTGTCCGTCGGCCAGTGGGACCTAGCCTTTAAATATTACCGATGTGGGGAAGTAGAGCACAGGGCAGTGGCTTGTGCAACCCCAGACCTGAAATCAGATCCAGAACCACCACCCAGAGCACAACTGGAACAAGGCCCCAGATGTGCTGCCAAGGTGTCCCAGAAGGCTCTTCAGATTGCAGAAGTCCCTCCTCACCCAGCCAAAGAGGGGGGAACCCCAGACAATGATAATCAGTTGCCAGATTCTTATGACAGCAAGGATGAGGGCGAAAACAACCCAATGATAAGTGGCCCAGTTCTCCTTTTCATCTTCCCAATATGGCTTACAGCCCCCAAAACAGGAATTTGGGGGACTTTCCAAGTCCTAATAGATTCAGACTGCACTAGGTGCCCGATCAACCTAATCATGGTCCTGAAACGGGGAATCAAAGCAAAACAGCTGTCCCATCCGATCTGGTTCAAACAAGTAAATGGCTCCCTCTTGGGAGGAGCCTATGCCACTCACTTTAACAGAACCAGTGAGACTAGAGCTAGTAGATCACTGGGAAACAATTTGATTTGTAGTGGCTCCCAAAATGACAGATGCAGTCATACTGAGGCTTTTCTGGCTTTTCTGGTGGCAGGGGATAGCCGCAGACTGCGGATAGCAAAGGAACCCCAACCTCTTCCTCACCATCAAATAAAAGCACTATCCACACAGGGAACCCTCCCAGAGGGTTCCCCAGAACAAACGGCAGCCACCTCCAACAAAACCCCAGAGGCCGGACAGATCCCAAGAGAATATCAGGACCTCACTGAAGTATTCAGCGAGACAAAGTGTGACATCCTACCTCCCCACCGTGAGACAGACTATGCCATAGAAATCATTCCAAGGCAAAACTACCAAAACCCAAAATGTATGATGCCCTGGGAAATGCAAGAAATACGCAAATATATACACAAAAACCAAGTCACAGGTCGCAGCCTCAATCCTGTTCAAAGGAAAAAAAGATGGAACTATGAGATTATGCATGGACTTTCAGGCTATCAATGGACTGTGTGTACACAACCTATATCCCCTCCTGCTCATGAAGGACATCCCACCTGGCCAAAGGGAAGGTCTTTACCAAACTAGATCTCAGAGAAGCACACTATCGAGTCCGCATCAGGGAGGAAGATGAATGGAAAACAGCGTCCAACTACCCCCTAGGGAGCTTCCAATTCAAAGTCATGCCTTTCAGATTACAGGGCCCTGCGGCAGTGTTCATGCAGTTAAGAAACGAGGTGCTATATGAACATCTTTATAAGGGGGTTCTTGTCTACTTGGCAACATTCTCATCTACACTGAGATCATGGACATACCCCTAGTCCGCCAGGTACTGGAAAAACTTCTAGAAGCAAACCTGTACATCAGACTATCAAAATGCAAATTTCACTGCACACAGTTGGACCACCCGAGCTATCAAGTCTCCAATGAGGGCACAGAGATGGACTCAGCCAAAGTACAAGCCATTCTGGGCTGGCAGCCCCCTCACGCCTGCAGATAGCTACAAAGCTTCTTGGAGTCCATAAACTTCTACCGACAATTCATCCCCTCTTTTGTGAGGATTGCCAAACCCATGATGGACCTCCTAAAGACAGGGAGCCCAGGAATGAAACCCCGCCTGGGATAACTCCTACAGTGGGACCTAACCTGCCAAAAAGTTTTTAAAACATGAAAGAACCAGTGCTGAAGCATCCTGACCCTGAACAACGCTTTGTCATTCAAGCAGATGCCAGTGACATGGCAATGGGAACAGTGTTACTCCCAAAAAATGACCAAGGAAGCCTACAGCCCTGAGCCTACACTTCCTGAAAGCTCATGGATGCAGAGAAACAATGGGCTGCATTGGAAAAAGAGGCTTTCACAGTGAGACGGGCACTGCAAACCTGGCACCACCTGCTGGAAGGGGGGCAGAGACCCCTACCTTGTGAGCCTCCAGACCGTATGGTCATAGGATGCCAAATCCATTATTATATGTAGCAAATCCTCGATTCGAGGTGGCACAGGAGACAACTCAAATGGAAGGGCTACCCCTTATTAGAGGCATCTTAGATAAAGAGTAGGAATGTCCAAGCCAAACCTTGTAGCAAGGTTCCATGCAGAAAATCTAATCAAGCCTGAGGAGAGGATTCACAACCCTAAGTTCTATATCTGCAATCAATTTGGGGTTTTTCTTGTGTCGTACAGGTCACCTTCAAGAAGTGAGGGGAGTCAAATGTCAACTCAAAAAACATTTCTCTGCCCATTTTATAATTGCCAACAGAAAGGGAAGGGGGAAAGAGTTTGAAAGAGCAGTACAGCAGTTTGGAATCGAAAGTACATTCCATTCATGTCTTGCAGAGATTGTAACTAGGTGAATGAAGTTTCTGCCGTGCAAATCTCTAATTGGAGAACATAATTGATTACTCTTGATTATGGAGGTGTTTCATTGGAGAATATGAATTATGATACATCCAGAGGGGTGGAGGAAAACCATGGTCAAAGGTGACAGTGAATTACATGTCTCAGAATCAGCTACATACAGGTCATGATAATATGTCGCTCCTAATGAATTCTTTGAATTTTTTTGAAGTTTGGCTCAAGGTTCATGATTTAATTAGGACAATCACTGGAATCCTGACAACTATCTTAAACCAGGTAATTAAATAAAGTAAATATGTTCCTTTATGACTATAATTTAACACCAATTGGATCTCCCCTGAGATTCAGCTTGAGAACCTGTTCCTGAGATCCTTCAAGAAGTCCTTTAACATCTACTGTATTTTTTGCATCCCCCCCCCAAATTGGTTGGAAATGTCTGTGTATCTTATAGAGCAAATGTTGCTGAAGCCCCATCCACCCATTGGCCTCCACCTTTTGGCCTCTGCCTCTCAAAAATTGCTTCCTTGCAGCAAAGAGCAAACAGCCTGGTCAGGTTCAGCACAGCCTGATTTTAGCACAAGCTAAATCACTGCCACTGCCTGAAACTGGCCAAAAAGATGACATGCGGAGTTCAAAAGCAGGGTGCATGGAGGCAAAAATGGGGCATATGGAGGTTGAAAATGGGGCTCAATGGAGGCGGCAATAGGCAATGGTGGCGATGGGCAGCAGCAATCCCCGCAGCCTGGAAAAGCTGATCAGCGGTATTCTTGGAGACCGATCCAACCGCCAATCAGCTGCTCATGCACAATCAGGCTATGCTGAAGCTGAGCAGGCTGTTTGCTCTTTGCTGCAAGGAGGCAAATTGCTAGGAGGCAGAAGCAGCTTTTATTTTCTTTCCCAAATGCTAGATACATCTTATGGTCTGGAGCATCTTATAGTGCAACAAACTATGGCAGTTCTTTCCTCTGGCCCTGGGCCACAATGATTTATTATTATTATGTACCATCAAGTTTTTTCTGATTCTCAGCAATGATACAAATTTTCCCCAAGACCATCCAACTTTAACTCGGTCTTTCATTTCTTCCAATGATGCACCCATTACCATTGACCCTGCTGCTCGTCCTTTCTTTCTTTCTTTCTTTCTTTCTTTCTTTCTTTCTTTCTTTCTTTCTTTCTTTCT